>JANPWX010000641.1:708486-728101 GCA_024734555.1 Trochalopteron elliotii
TCCTTTCCTTTCCTTTCCTTTCCTTTCCTTTCCTTTCCTTTCCTTTCCTTTCCTTTCCTTTCCTTTCCTTTCCTTTCCTTTCCTTTCCTTTCCTTTCCTTTCCTTTCCTTTCCTTTCCTTTCCTTTCCTTTCCTTTCCTTTCCTTTCCTCTCCCTCTGTTCACTGCCAGCTGCAGCAGCTCCCTGTTCTCCTCTGCCTTGGTCTAAAACCCTGCACTTGGCTTTGCCACCCCTCCTGTGCAATCCCTGCATGTGCCACCCAGCTTCCTCCCATCCCTGGGTCACACCTGCCTGCTGTGGGTTATCACAAAACCTCTGAGTTCTGGTTTTATCCAGACCTGAGGAAATAACTGCTTGTTCCCAAGAAAATACCTGATTTCTGGGACACTCTGCTCAGGGAACAGTTGTGTGAGCCTCACCACCTCTGTCACCATGTGGCATGGAATTAATTGGAATTAAGTCCCAGGCAAGTGTAAGAGATTGGCCAAGGAAGTGGTGAGATTCTGTGCTTGGGGATTTTAAAAGCTGGGCTGGACACAGCTCTGAGCAACCTGGCAGAACTTTGAAGTTGTTCTGTGGAGTGGATTGTTGGGCTGGAGACCTGGAGGGCAAAGCTTGGGCTGCACAGACATAACGTGGTGTTTTGGGGCTGAATTCATGGGGGGAAGCCCTGATACATGAGAGACACGAGTCTGGACCGTGGGCACAGCTTGGAGAAGGGGTTTCACATCCCTTTCCCCAGGCAGCCTCTTCCCAGGAGACTGGGCTGGGAAAACCCCAGGAAGCCTTACTCAGACTTTCCTCAGGATGCCTAAATTAAGACAGTGGAATCTCAGCCTCAGGGGCTGTCTGATAAAACAGCCCAGCAAACCCAGTAGGCTGAAAATACCATTCCCGGGAACTCCTGCACTCTGCATTTCCTGCAAGTGGCTCTTTGCAGTAAGTCCCAAGGAGCAGAAGCAGCTCCTAAGCCTGATTTCTTCACTCCTGGCTCCCAGAACCTGCCCCAGCCCGAGCTGCCCTTCCTGTGCAGCCCCCACACATCATCACTCTCTCCCAAAAACCCACACCAGCAGTGCCCTGGAGCTGGGGCAATCCCATGTTTTGTGCACAGAATCATCCAGTAACCCCTGCTCAGCACAGAAATAAATGGTGGAACTGTGAGAAGGGACCACTGATGATTTCTAGTTCAATCATCCCTCAATCAACCCTTTTTCTCAGCATGTCCCATGGTTTTAGGGGTCTCCCAGGGTTCTCCCAGGAAGATATCCCAGTGCTGGCTCCATCTGCTGCCCCATGTCCCGAACTAGAGCTGCAGCACCTGCCCCAGGTTCATGAACCTCTCCCAATGCCTCAGTCAACGTCCAGGTCATGCCATGGCTCCCACCCCACTGTCCTTGCTGCTTGGACAGCTTTACTTCCCGAGGACGGCCAGAAAAATCTTAATTTAAAAATCTAAATTGTAAAACACACTGTGAAAATCTGATGTCAACTGTTTATTTTTACAGTGTAACCGAGGGAGAGCAGCTTTGCTCTCTGGGTACTTGGAGAGCTGAGCTACTTTGTTTTAACTCCTGAGAAGTGACACTAAATTACAACACACCAACACAGCCCTGAAACAAGTCAGGCAGCAGTGACAGGTCGGTCACAGCACAGCACAAACCCGGCCCAGGCGGGCAACTCTAAATTCCTGCAGCTTTTTGCTGCAGCCAGTGGAAACCACAGTCTCTAATCGCAGTCACAAACAAATCAGCAGGAAAAACTGCCCAGCTCTTGCCGCTGGGCTTTCATCAACGCCTCTTGTGGCCTCTGCCGGCCCCGTGTCCCCATCCCGAGTCCCGGTGTCCCCTCGGAGGGCGCAGGAGCCCCAGGTTGGGGCAGGGCAGGTCCTGGCAGCTCAGAGCTGTGCCCGGGAGGAGCAGAAAGTGTCAGGATGTCTCTGGGCTTGTTGTGGCACAGCAGCAGAGCTGTGCCCGAGAGCCTGGAGCCCCGGAGCTGCGGAGGAAAGGATTCTTGCAATAGCTGAGTGTTCTCTGGAGCGGTTCCGTGCCAGCCCCGGGGCTGCTGCTGCTGCTGCTGCACAGAGCGGCTTCTCCCCGGGGCTCTGCCCCACAGCCAGTCTGTCCTGCTCGGGAGATTCAATTAACACCTGCACGAGGATGATGCCAGCACAGAAGAGCAGCCACCGCTTGACTGGATCTTTCTCTTGACGTGGCAAATATTTCCTCACGTGGGCTGGGTACAGCACCTTCCTGGCTTTCCTGCTGCGCTTTGTTGAGGGGCCTGAAGGTCTCCTGACAGCTTGGGCAGCAAACATCGGCCTGGAAAGATTTTCTGGGTTGTTTTTCAGCAGATCTGTTCTGGAGAAAGTGTTTTCTCTGGTGTAAGACAGCATGTCCTTAGTAGTCTGCAGGCGTAGCTCTGAAAGCTGGGAGAACTCCATGGCAATACCTCAAAGATTGTTCTAATGCAAAAAGCAGACCACTGAAATAATATTAAGGAATATTAATAATAACACCGGAGTTTTGATGCACTCTCATTAAAGCAAAAAATGCAGAGCCCCAGAGCTGAACTCTTGGAGTGATTTATGCTTCTTTCTAGGGAGCTCCTCTTTGATTTCTCCCCCTGCTCCTACCTGTGCTATAAATACTTACTTTGATGAGTGAAGTGATGATGGGAGGAGCTCAGCTGGCTCAGAAATCACTCTGGAATGTCTGTAACCAAGCAGTCCCTATCTGCCCAGTATCTGCCCAGGGGCACTCGCTGCTAACAGCAGAGTAAAGGCAGATCCAAGTTTTCTCCTCCCCACTTCTGTTCTCCTTTATTACCATTTTCTACCACAAGGCTTTGCCTGGAGACATTTCAGTGCTTTGGAGAGTGTGTCCTTCATTGAAATTCACATATTTGCCATAAAGAACCGAACCTGGGGATGCTGTCCCCTGCCTTCCCACCCCACCCACCAGTAAACCTGGCCTTGAGCTGGAGGGATGGAGATGGGAGACTGCAGTTTCTGTCCTGATCCTGTGCAATCTCAGCACTCTGGCCCAGAAAAATGAGCAACCTCAGCACTTGCTCTGGCAAGCTCCATCTCAGATATGCCCAGAAAAGGAAAAAAACCAGCACTCATGTTTGAATTCTTTGTGCCTTATAATGACTAAAGAGCCTGAAAGGGCTGAGTGCCCACAAACCTGCTGGAAAGAGCTCCAGCTCTCTCAGGTCTTAGTCATGAATTTAGAAGGTTTAGTTGCAAAATTCACATGTCTTGGTCACATGGGCCCCCTCCAGCTGGAGGGAATTGAGGATGTATTTGTGTAAAAAGACCCTGGGCAGCCATCTCTGGATGGCTACTGTAAAATCAAACAAAAGAATCAAAGTCCTACAATGGTTTGGGCTGGAAGGGGCCTTAAAGATCATCTGGTCCCAACCCCACTGCCATGGGCAGAGGCACCTTCCACCAGATCAGATAAGTACAACTTGATCACTCATAAGTCTGTTTAGGCAGCCTTTAGCCACCACAAAGCAGCAAAGGGAAAAGTCTCCATTTAAAAGCTATCTTTTGACAATTTAAAAACTATTCTGTGATTTCTCCTCTTACCCTTTGGGCTCCTTAACATTTCTTGCTTTCTGTTTCTTGGAAGACCAAAGTGATGTTGACTTTGAGTCACAAGGCATCAACCCCAGAGCTCCCAGCTGTGTAAATCACCACTGTGTCACCTGCTGTCACTGTGGGAGAACTCTCACTCTTCAGGCTCATTCCACTGGGAACTCAGGCAAAAATAAAATATCTAACACAGTGACTACAGTACCTGGGGTCCCTCTTGTAGGAATGTGCCCCCCAATAGATCCAAGGTGATGGGGCATTAATTCCACATGACAACACTGCTGGTGGCTTTTGCCATCACCCCTAATCCCCATTCAAACCTGGAGCTGGAGCCAGTGGCTCCCCTCAAGGCATTTGCTGCTGAAAAATCCTTCCTCAGGCCTCTCCCTTGTGCTGCCCAGGTGAAGGCTTGAACCTGAGGCACAGCCAGGGCTTACAGACAACACTTCAGTGGGTTTTGGTAGTCTTTTTCCCCCTTTCCTCTACAAGGCAAAGTCCAGAGGGCTGGGAGGAAAAATCTGCTCCTTCCAAAACCCCCCACTCATGACAAGGCAGCTCCTAAGATGTAAAGACTTGGCTCATGGGTCACCACCTCTCAGGGAAGCTGTTTGGAGAGGGGTGGAATGGCTCATCCCTTAATTCTGGTGGCAAACATTGTTCTCAGTGACCACGGCCCAGTCACTGCCCACCCCTGTCTGGGCTGCTGAAATGCTGTCAGGCAGCACCCAAGGCATGTTGGTGGTTTAAACAAAACACACAATGAAGAAATAACTCGTGTGGATTGCTGCTGCTTAGCCCTGTGGTGTCTGGGCCCTCAGACCCACCCTGGTCCCAGCTCCTGAGTGAGTCAGACCATGGGGTTTCAGGAGAAAGTGCCACAGGCACTGCCCCAAATGCACACCTGGGTGTGGGGTGGATGTTAAAGACAAACCCCAAAGATTCATTCAAAGATTACATTCAAACTAACTTTATTTCCATCAGGATCATATCCAAGGAGGAAGACAGATCAAATCAGCTTTTTCCAGCTGTCCCATCACCTGAGCAGTGTCACCTTGGTGCAGTTAACAGGGAGCTCCTGAAGCACAGGAACCCAGGGGCTGCCTCCAGACCTGGCACCAGTGGCATCCCCTGCTCTTCATCACGTAGAGGTTTTCAGTGAAATTCCATCTCTCACCCCCTAATCCATCTCCCCAGCATTGCCCAACTCCCAGCTGGAGGGAGGTGAGCATGAGCCCAGCCTCAGAAGGAGCCCCAGGAAGAGGGGGAGACCTGTAGGGACAAATCTTCCTATTTCCAAACCCCATTATTGTCATGCCAGTGTAACACAGGGATGCATTTACAACTCCCAGGGGAGCTTGTCCAAGCAGGTCACTGGATCCTCCTCAGGTGAGGAGATGAATCAGCCCTGCAAGCAGCAGATCTTCTGCCCACCAGGTGCAAGGAGAAATGAAAATACCTGTTGAGCTGGATGCAAAGAATTGAGTTTTATCCACCCTTTCTCACCCAGAGACTTCAGTGCATTTCACTGACCACCAAAGACAAAAACCAAGGCCTGGCTGCATTGGGAGCAGCACTCAGAGCTGGAAGTGCTGGTGTTTGGCAGGAGGAAGCACCAAGGAGTGGCTTTTGCAGCTGGAAGTGACTGAGGCCAGGGCACAGACAGAGCTGAGGACACCAGGTCACGTCAGGCCAAAGAGTTCTGCAACACTCAGCATCGTGTTCTGACCTCGAGCCACCCAGGAATGCAGAGCTGTTTGTGCTGTCTGTGCTGCAGGGATGTGCAGGGAGGGGCAGAAATGCTCATTCCATCATCCAGAATGGCTGGAGCAATCCCAGGGCACTTCTTCACTTGGAGAGAGAAGCAGCAACCTCGAAGCCAAGGACCAGCTTATCCTCGAAGGAAAAGCTCAGAATTGACTTTCTAAATGTGACTCCCCCACAGCACCCAGGGAGATGCAGACCCTCAGTGAGGGCAGGGCAAGCCCCTGACTCAGGGACCTTGATCTCACAGGGGGGTCATGAAGTCACCTCAGGAGGAACTGGGCAGTTTGCTTGATATGTCAGGAAAAGCACAGGATAAAAACACCAGGTTGTGCCCAGCTGAGAGGGCTCAAACTCCTTCGGTGACAATTTTAGAAAAGCTGGGTGGGTGGGAATGCAGCACAGGATTCCCTGATTTCAGACAGTCACACCTGCAACTGTTGCTGCACAAAAATTGTGTTGAGTGCCTCAAAGAGTTTAAAAGTAAACCATAAATTCTGGGAATGTCCTTTTGCAGGATTTTGAAAATTTTTTAACTTTTTTTTTTTCCAAAGGAGAACAGGGAAGATACCACATGGGTCTGGTTTGTCCAAATGAGAGCATCTGGACAGTGAGGCACATTTGGTAGGAGCAGGAGAGGGGCAAAGGTACAGGTGAAAACAGAGGGTTTGGCTGCAATTAATGCTTTACATTCTTTCACATATCTCTTGCTGACCACAAAAATGTCCACTCCACCTCAGGGGAGGTTTTCCAGGTGGTCTTTTCCCAGACCTGGGTTCCTGGACAGGATTTTTTTCAGGAGGCAGGAATGGGGAAATCCCAGGCAGACTTACTCAGGCTTCCTCAAGTTACCAAATTTAGTGCAGCTGAATTCCAGCCTGAGGGATCAACTGATAAGACATCACAGGAAGCACAAAACTCAAATTAGGATCCACAGACGATCCTGGACTGTTTGTATCCTGCTGTGAGGGGCTCTGCTGTGACCTCCAGAGCTGGAGGAGGAGCAGGAGCTGATGTCACATCCCACACAGCCCAGGGGGACAGGAGAGACCACCAGCTCCACATCTGCCACTGGAGAATACAAAGTGTGCTGGGGAGGGCAGTTCCTGGGGATGGCTACAAGGCCCCTGAGGTAGCTCTAGATACAGACCCTTAAATAATACCTAATATATATCAGTAAACTGAATTGATGAGGGGGAAGCGTCAAGGGGAAGTAAACGAGTTTCCAGATGAGTTTATTACATCATTAATCCATTAAACACTCTGGTTTCAGTGCTGGCTTTCCACGTGCCTCTCACCCATCCCACCTGGAAATCAATCCATCTGAGCAGTGATCTCACCACCCTGCCCCGGGCTGGCAGCGTTCAGATGCAGCTGCCCGAAACTTTGCACCTAAATCCAGATGTTTTAGGAGCTGAAGCACATCTCCTACAGAGGAATGATGATGGTGCCATCTCTGAGCACTACCAGCGGGAGCAGCTCCGTGCTGGGCAGGGGAGGTTCCAGCTGGAGCCTTGACAGGCAGAAGGGGTGACAGAGAACAGGCAAAGTGGGACCTCCCGAGACCCCTGAGCAGAGCCCTGGGTCTCTGCCTAAACTATCCTCTGCAGCCTCTCAGCTCAATCCGCTTCTGTGCTGCACTCCCACAGCTCCAGCAATTTCCCCAAAGTTTTTACATAAACCTCACTCTCCGGAGCCAGCTCCACACCCTGCCCGGGGAGGGCTGGGAGAACCAAGCACGGCTGTCTCCTTTCTGCTCGTGTTTTGCATATTTAAACCTCTTATCGTGCTTCACCTGAAACTTCTCCCCGGGCTCCGTGGCTCCCGCCCTGAGCTCCCCGCTCCCGGCAGGATGCTGGGGGGGCACAGCACCGAGGTCTCCCCCCTTCCCTGCCCGAGAGGTGCCCAAATATGGAACCACACCGCTCCTGCGTGGCCCGGCATTACTTCATCCCTTGCATATGTAACACACCTATTTATACATTTGAACGGGATCTTTGCCATTCTCGGGCCGGGGGTGTTATCCCTCCTGTGGGGTGTGAGTGATGCCCCCAGGCTTGTTTTCCTTTCAGCCCTTCCTTCACCCTCCCCATCCTGGAACGTGCTTTTGCTCCCTTCCACCCTCCTCTGCAGCATCTTCTTTCAGACCTTTCCTCCAATTTATGATTTCCATCCCAAGGCTGTGTCCTGCAGTGCTTGGGTACCTCTCAGCTCCCCTGCCCCTCCAAATTGCATGGGCAGACAAACCACGTCTGTCTCTGTCTGACTATGTTCTCCCACCATTTATGGAATATTTAGTTTCCCCAGCTCTGGAAAACTCTTTCCAGTTCGTCCCAGTAACTATTAACTGCTATTCTGTTAGAGGAATATCCTGTTAGAGGAAGAAACCAGATTCTGTGGTTACAACTGTTTTAGAAAAATGTTGGATGTAATTTCTCCCATCTCATCAGGATGGTCACAGGTAATGCATTCACTCCTGTATTTGCCTGTCCCTTCTCATCCTTCCCAAGGAGAGGGGGTGTTTGTCCTCCCTCCACCTTTGCAGGACTCACCCCATCACTGCATGGTCTCAAAAGCCACTGCAGACATTCCCTCTGCACCCTTGGAGGAATTGCAGCCCTGACCTACCTGGGCTGTCCTTGCTCTTTTCTCCTCTGCTGCAGCCCTGATCTTCCCTGCCATCACAGGCATCAAAATCTGCTTTCCTGGTGGCACCTCACCTGTTTAGTGATGAGCACAGGGGTTGGAAAGAAAGCAATTAATCCCTTCTAGGGATTGGCAACAGCTCTTCCTTGCCCTGAGCACAGGGACATGTCACTGGTGTAGGTGGAGATGGGATCCCTCTGCACCCCTTTGTTTGCCACTCTCTGCAAACACTGTTCAGGTGCCCGGGGCAAACATCAGAGATGCTCAGGGACAGCCAGAAGCCTCAGGAAGGAGGACAAGGCCCCGCTGGGTGGGCACACAGCAGTGGCAGCAGCCCCAGCAGCATTCAGGGAGCTCAGGGACCAGGCAAGCCCAGCAAGGCTGGGGTGATGCTGTGCTGTATGTGACAGAGCTCTGGTCCAGGGTCATCACACCTTCCCCTGGTGCAGGGAAACCCCAGGAGGACTCAGTCTGCCAGCCAGGCTGGCCCCACCAGCCAGCACTCACCTCTGGAGGCAGCTTCAGACAGGCTGCTTTGATTAAGAGAGGCTGATGGGAATTAGGTCCTTTTTAGGAATATTTAAATCCAAAGCTCTTCTCCCTGAGGCAGCTGAAGTTATCCAGAGCTTCTGCAGAATGTCCACCCACCCACCTTCCTCTGGCTGGAGCTGGGCCATGTCCATGGAGGAGCACAGGGCACATCCATTCCTGCTCCCCCATCCCTGCTGCAGGAGTGTCCTGGGAATCCCAGCCCCAATTCCTGCCCTGAGTGCTCCAAGCCCACAGGCCTGGGGAGAGCAGCTCATAATCACTGTAAGAAATAAAACAAACCCCTCCCAGCTCACATACCAGAGCAATTTGAGCTCCTGCCCACGGGGCCCCCTGCCCTGAGCCCAGCCCTGGGAAAGCTGCAGCACAGACTGGCAGTGGGGTCACACTCTGTGCTCTCAGGACAGGAACTATTTCCCATTCCCTCTGACCCTTCTCCTTCACTGCCCTGCTCTCGAGGGCAGTAACAGCATCCTCCTCACTACAGAGTAGTTTGGAATCACCCTACATTCTCCCCAGGGCAAAATGCAAAAAGGAAATTTGGTCCAAACCCCACTGTGGCTTTGGGATGCAGTTGCAGGGTGCAGAGTTACCTGCATGGTGTCCCCAGGAGCCCCAGCAGCAGTGACAGGGAACAGCCATCCCAGTGCTGCTGGAACTGCTGCACCAGGGCATCAAACACAGTGTCTGCAGCAGGGTGGGAGCAGCCTGCCACTAATCACTGCTCCAAGCACAACAGAGACATGTCCTGACTCAGGAAGGGCTTTTGCCAACTGGGGAAGCCTTTGGGGACAACCTAAAGAGCCATTGGAGCTGGGATTTGAGTCCTGCATCCAATCTTCTGGCAGGAAAAGTCCTCTCCATAGCCTGGGGGTTCCTGTGCTGTCTGACAAGAGCCCCCAGAGGCTGAGGGATGAGGTGATCTTCAGGCTGCAGGAAGCTGAGCCCCACTTCTGAGCACTGAGAGCAGCTTTGTGAGGCACAAAGATTTGGGCAGCTCTTCAAGGTGCACTCAGGAAAACTCAGGGTGTGGCTAGGAGCCCTGATTTAGGGCAGGAGAGTCTCAGAAGGGTGGAAACAAACTCTGCAGATGCTTAGCTCCATTCAGAGTCACCCTCCCCTTTTGCACAGGGTGCTGGTGGGTGTGGAGGCACCCAGGGGCCTCTGGCACAAACACACAGCCCGTGGGTGGGGAATTGTAAACAAAAGACATTGCTGAAACAATCAGAACTAACATCTGCCCCTCTCCCAGCTGGAAGAGGAGGGGAATCCTGGTCCCTGAGTTGTTTCTGATCCAGGATAAAAGCATCCCAAATGTCTTAGCAGTAAGCTAAGCCTACTGCTTGAGATAAGCTCTCTGAGCTGTGCAAACCAGCTCCCACATGTCATGTTTTGAGGACACTTGAATTTATGGGGTGGCTTGGATGGAGGAGCTGTGCAGCACTCAGCTTTTGGCACTGCTGCACTGTGTGGGTTTGGGATTGGGTTACCAGGGGCACACCTGGAGCTGCTGCACCCACACTGCATCGAGGTGCTCTGCAAAAAAACACACCACAAAGCTCTGGCCTTGTTCCCAACCCGAGTCACTGGGAAGCACAGGCATGACAGTGCAGCCACATGGCTCCAGAAGGGAAATTTGGGAGGAAATCCACATTTCAGTCAAATGAAAGGAATGTATTTTCAATTATTTTATTCAGGATAGTTCGGGTTTATTCCTGACAATAGTTCTGGAAGCTGGAGTGTGTGGCTGAGTCTTTGGAGACCAACAGAAAGAGGTGAATCAAACCCCCTGTGCAAACATCCACAGGGTTTCTTGTCTGGGAATTCACAGCAAGCTGTAGAAATCTTGTACAAAACCACAACCCGAGAAAACAGTGTCATAAATACCTGCTCAGTTTTGCTCAAGACATGGTTGTGTGGCCTTCCCGAGCTGCTCCCAGGCCACATCTCACCTGGGGCTCAATGCCAAAGAGCCTCTCCTTGGCCTCTCAGGACAGGGAGCAAGCCCAGGATTCCCACTCCATCAGCCAAACTGTCTTTTCCAGTGTGTGTTGCTTAATGTCCATCACTTGCTGTTCGGGTTTTCTAAATAAAGACTGACCACGGTGACGTGTCCCCAGAGGTGAAAAGCAGGAGAGCTCTGAGGATGAGGTGTCACCACCAGACCTGAAACAATCCAGAGATTATTTCTGCACCATCTGGCACAGCTGAGCAGTCTTTGAGGCCAGCCCAAACACACCTGCAGGGCAGAAATCTCACTGCAGGTGCCAAAGGTGAGCTCAGGGATGAGCTCAGAAGAGCAACAGCTCAGGAACAGGTCCAAAGGGTGTTCTCCAGAGGATGTGGTCACGTAGGAGCTGGGGAAGGCAGGCCTGCACATTTTGGGGGGCCAGGAACCCCAAACTGTCCCAGTGCCAGGTGTCCAGCCCTGCCTCTGCTGTCACACACCAGCCAGGACAAAGAAGAGCAAAGAGCTGTGAGCCTGGAGACAGTGAGACACATGAAGTGACATATTCTGCAGGGCAGTGACCCACGGATTGCTTCATTCTATTTATGTCCTGCAGCTTTTGATGCCACCTCAAAACTCCTTAATGACAAGAATCCCAAATGAGACTGTGAGGAACAAAGCATCTTGCAGTTATTGGGAGGTGGCTCCGGCTTCCTTGCCCTTCCTTTTTCACAGAACATCAGGAAAAAGTGAAGTCTCTGGAGGAGAACAGGGAGCAGGTTGTCCAGGCTGCCACCCCTGTGCCTGGAGCAGGGCAGAGCCAGTGCAGGGCTGAGAAAGGACACCTTGAGCACAGCCTGCTGTAACACACTCCTCATGAGCACAGAATTTTGCAAATCCCGAGAGCAGGGTTTGGTCTCTGCAGTAAATCCCTACAGGAGGTTGACTTTGGCCACAACCTGCTTGCAGCCCATGCTGGAGTACTGCTTGTCCCCTGTAGTGTAGTAACTGAGCTGATTTGCCAAATTTTCAATGTGCTTCTGGTCGGGATAGAGCCCCTCCCTCCTCATCTGCTCCAGGAAGCAGTTTATGACATGAGACTTCTCCAGAAGGACAAAGGGGATGATGTCTGCAGCCTTCCACAGGGGGTGGACACTGACCAGGACTGGCTGGATGATGCTCAGCAGCTCTTCAGCTCCCCGTTGCTGATGCAGAAGCTCAGTGGATGCATTCTGGATAACAAACTTTGTGATTTCAGCACCTCCCAGGTTGCTTATTAAAATGTAGATGGCATTGAGGAACTCGTTGGTTTGGTTGGGTTCAAAGAATCTGCTGAGAGTGTCCAGCAGGATGGGGGACATGAGCTCAACCTCATCCAGAATAAACACTGGGGTCTTTTCCTCTATTTCAGCTCTGGTAACCATGTCAGAAATCTTCTTGGACAGATCTATTTCACACGTGAGGGGAGCCACCCCGCTGGGGCAGTGATGCATCACAAAGTACTGGAGCACAAAGTCGTTGTCCATGACAGAGCGAAAGTGTTTGGCCAGCACCCAGCCAACGTGGCTCTTCCCAACCCCTGTTGGGCCGTTCAGAGAGATCACCAGAGGCTTGTTGTGGATGTGGGTAGCCAGGTAGTCTTTCAGTAATTCCACAATACTGTCCACAGCAACCTTCTGCCCAAATACTTCCCGGTGCATGGTTTTCTCCAAAGCATCCAGGTCGTATTTTTGGAGGTTATCATCCAGGTTCTCGATTGCATTGAGAATCTGGAAGAAGATAATGGCAATGAGCAAGAGGAGGCAGCGTTTTGCCTTGCTTTTCTCCTCTGCTGGGAGGTATTTTTTTGTTTTATCCGGGTAGAGGACCATCCTGGATTTCCTCCGGCTCTTTTTCCGCCTGCACTTTTTCACAGAGTAATGTTCCACAGACGTGTCAAAGGTGAAGTACTGGGAGCTCTCAAAGCCAGACTGATTAAAGAAAGACATAGAAGGGCTGTACAGGGAAGTTCTGTTCACAGACAGCTGCCTTTGGAGCAGCCTGGTGTGGACAAACTCTGCAGGCTTTTCCCGAGGGAGCTCTAAATGCAGACGGCTTTTCTTCAGCCCGCGGTAGTGCCGGCGCAGGCGGATGATGGCCCGTAAGGGAGATGAAATAGAAGTTATTTTCTTGGAGGCAGCAGGGATTACAGCATCTGGGACTTCCTCTGTGTCACTCTCAGAGCAGGAGGCCTCTTCTTTTGCATCACAGGGCATTTCCCCTTCCCCGTCGCTATCGGTGATGGGAATCTCCCCTTCCCCATCGGGGATCTCCTCCTCCCTGTCACTGCCAGTGCCAGGAATTTCTCCTCCATCGCTGCCAGTGCCAGGAATTTCTCCTTCCCTGTCACTGCCAGTGCCAGGAATTTCCTCTTCCCCACCACTGCTGGCGCTGGGAGTCTCCCCTTCCCCATCACTGCCACTGCCCAGCGTCTCTCCTCCCATGTTGCCCTCAGTGAAGTCAGTTCCTGGGTCACAAGGAGCCTCTTCTCTCGTGCTGCTCTCGGCACGGGGCACCTCTCCTGCATCCTTCTCCACTCCAGATGTGTCTCCTGTGGGACTGCTCTCCATGCAGGGCATCTCCAGCCCCAAATCCTTGAGGACGCTTTTTCCATCCACCTCAGAGCAGGGCAGCTCTTCCTCCATCTCGTCGGGTTCTTACAGCCCATTCACATCATCTTCTCTCTAAAAAGAAAAGGAGTTATATAGAATCAACCTTCCTAACATCAGGAAGTGACAAATAACAGTGGAATTAGACAGATATCCCCCTTTCTAATGGGCAGAAACCTGCAGCAATCAGCAATGGCAAGGTGGCAGAGACTTTCAGACCTAAGCTGACTTTCTGGATAACAAACTTTGTGATTTCAGCACCTCCCAGGTTGCTTATTAAAATGTAGATGGCATTGAGGAACTCGTTGGTTTAGTTGGGTTCAAAGAATCTGCTGAGAGTGTCCAGCAGGACGGGGGACATGAGCTCAACCTCATCCAGAATAAACACTGGGGTCTTTTCCTCTATTTCAGCTTTGGTCACCATGTCAGAAATCTTAGATCCATTTCACACGTGAGGGGAGCCACAAGGTTCCCTGTGGGGATGGGACAGATGTGCAAAACTACAGATGAAATTCAGTGTCAAATAATGTAAATTTGATGCTATAACACAAACCCAACCCTTCAGATGCAGAAGGAAGGCCAGAGCTTGCTGGGGCCAAAGCCAGAGTAGGACAGCAGGACAGACTGACCCATGCTCTGAACCACAGCTGCCCAGTCCTCTTTCCCTACACCTGCTGAATTTGAAGGAGACAGAGCCCCACCTCCGTGCCAGCACATGCACACAGGCATGTCCACACCACGTGGGAAGTCACTCATCCACCCACAGGCACCTCTCGGGCTGTGGGAGTGACTTGCTGTAGTTTCCATCCTGGCTGTGGTGGCATCTCCCGGGGGAGGATTTCCTGGCTGTGCTGATGGATGTGCCTGGCAGGGAGGTGAGATGAGAGCTGTCCCTGGAGGGGAAAGCTCAGAAGGGCTGCAAAACCAGTGTGGCTATGCCTGAGCCTGCCAGCAGCACGTGGCTGCAGGGAGAGGAGTGGGACAGCCCCACAGAACCCCAACCCTGCCACCCCCACGGTTTCCCCCTGCCCTGTGTGCCCACACATGTGGGAAGGACACAGGGGCTGCCACGTGAGACCCTAGAGCTGTACAGGAGAGCTCAGGGACGTGGTCATCCTGGGATAACCATCTGATGGACAAACCTCAGCTGGCAAACAAGAAGGAGAGTCCAGAGAGATGTGACACAGACCCAGCAGGGAGAGAACAGAGAGAACAGAACAGAGCTCTGCAGGGTTGGATGCAGCCCCATGAGCACCCCCATGTGCTGCCCTGGGCCTGCCTGGCACAAGGCTGGAGGTGGCAGAAGCTGTGTCATGGTGGGAGGGCTGACACAAGGGACAGTTTCCTGCTGTGACACTGCTCCCCCAGAGCAGAGAACCAGCACATGCAGCGTGAGGAAAAGCCACTTTCATCAGCCATCCTTAAAAAATCAACACTGTCTCTTGCCAAAAGCACCACAACTCTGGAGAGAACAAGGTCTGGAAGTTTGTTATTAACCCGCCCCAGCTCAGCAGGAAGCCACCAACCTGCAGAAAGTCACGCTCTGGACAAGGTTTTACTTCCCCTGTGCAGAGCGGCCTGCGTCACCCAGCAAGCCCAAGGGAGCTGTGTGGGAGCCACAGGCACTGGGAAATGCTCCCTCTGCCTCCCTGCTTCACCCCACATCCTTCCTGGCTACTCTGAAATGCAAAACTTCATTCCCACTCCGTGCACAAGCTGATTTTGGGACCATGAGTGGCAGGCAGTGAGCCCAGTCATCATCGCTGGACCTGCCACTGCTGTGCAGCAATTAACCCCGAGTGCTAATTGCTGACCTAATTCCTAACCCTGTGCAGGGTTTAGTGTGCAAAGGCAAAACCAGCCAGACAGGATCTGACAAGGATGCCCTGAGGCAGCACCAGGAAGGAGGGCTGGATGCCACCATCACTGCCATGCCACCCAAAGCATGCACTGGGAGCCCTGGGCTGTCCCCATATCACCCTGCAGTCACACCTGTGCTCCTCTCCATCCTGCATCACCCTGCTCACAGAGTGCCTGCAGGTCCCCAAAGGGACAACTGTACCCAAAGCCACTGGGAAGCAGCCCCTGCAGCTCAGAGCAGCATGGACTCAAGGGATCAGGGGCACCACAGAGCTCAGCCAGGGATGAGAAAACCCTCCAGGCACCGACAAACATCCCCACAAACACACAGTGAAGTTCTCTCAGCCCCAAGCCCTTGCAGGTGAAGAGGGGGTTGGTTAAATGCCAGGGGAGAGGCTATGGAAATTTACAGGAAAAGTTTTAGAGAACAGAAGGATCACAGAATCATGGAATAGTTATGGCTGGATGGAACCTTCAAAGACAATCTTGTTTCAAGCCCCTGCCACGGGCAGGGACACCTTGCACTAGCCCAGGTTGCTCCAAGCCCCATCCAATCTGGCCTGGACTGGGGCAGCCACTGTGGGCAACCTGTGCCAGGGCCTCACCACCCTCATTCTCAGAAACTTCCTTATATCTACTCTAAAGCCACTCTCTTCTAGTTTAAAACCATCACCCCTTGCCCTGTCATAACAGAACCTGCTAAAGATCTTGTCTCTGTTTTTCATAGGCTCCCTTCAAAGCCTGGGGGCTGCTCCTGGCAGGGGAACACGGGACACCCCAAACACTCCCCAGGGACATTGCCAGGCCACAGCCAAGTGCTGCTACAGCTGAAACATGAAGTGATTTGGCTGCTCACAGCCCAGAGCCTGCTCTCCCACTGCCATGTCCATGCAGAGAGCCCGAAGCCCCTACAAGACCTGTGGGGAATGGTGAGGACTGAGTGCTCACCAGCTGGGACATGTTCAAGATCCTCTTTCCCAAAAGCCCACCAGCACATCCATCCCACCGGTGTGGGATGCCCAACCCTCCTGATGAGCCCAGCAAAGCAGGGTGGAAGGACAAAGCCCCATCCT
Organism: Trochalopteron elliotii; assembly: GCA_024734555.1. NCBI lineage: Eukaryota > Metazoa > Chordata > Aves > Passeriformes > Leiothrichidae > Trochalopteron > Trochalopteron elliotii. The sequence continues at coordinate 724,572 of JANPWX010000641.1, forward strand.
GAGCAAGGAATCTGCCCAGTCATGAACATAATAACTCTGTTAATGCCATGACTCAGTCCCTAATACCTGCTGGTATTTACATAGGACTGGAAGCTTCTAAGAGCAGCCCCTGCACACTCAGTGTCGGGTCAGGGCTGGGCAGGAGGCTGTGCCAGCCTGCAATGATGCACTTTCGGCAGCTTAATTTAACATTTGGTGAAAACAACAGGAAAGAGAACCCGGGAATTCAGTCTGCAGCATCCCAGTGCTCATGTAAACAGTGCTGATCGCTGCTCTGTGCCGAGCCCGGACACTGCAGGAAAACCTGCACTTGGAAACACTCCCGGGAAGCCTCCAGCTTTCCTGCTGTAGCTCTTGCAGTGTTTGCATTCATGCACCCTGCTGCTCCAAAACAACGTTTCCACAACAGAGGAGCCTGTGTGGGCAGCTGAAGGCAGCCTGGGAGAGGAGAGAAGGATGGGGACAGCCCCCAGGCAGGCGGCAAAAGCCCCTGGTGGCAGGAGAGGCCAGCGGAGAACCGTGACCTTGGTTAAAGTACCCCCGGCTGGGGAGGCTGCACCCCAAACTCAGCCCCTCTGGATGAGCAAAGCTGCTGGGAAAAAGGAACAGCTGGGAAGGTCTAAAGATTGATATCCCTTCCCCCCCAGCTAGAGCCAAACCCTCCCCACAAAAGGAAGTATTTCCATGGGGAAGGGGGCACAGAGCAGCCCCTTGCCGAGGGAGCAGCAGATAAAGGGGTCAGCGGCTGGGAGGAGAAACCCGGAATGTCGGCAGAGGCCAGCACGGCCCCGGCATCCCGAACTGCAGCTGCCCGGGGGCCCCGGTTGGGAAGAAGCTGAGCTGAGCAAGGCGGTTTGATGACGGCCGGAGCTGGGCGGGTGCAGGCGCTCACCCTCCCCGAACACACGGCACAGGGTGACAGCGGTGACAGCCAGCAGCTCCCCCCCGACAGCCTGTTCGCCTCCAAACCCCACCAGCCCAGCCCCAAGTTTTGCCAGGCCCCAAAGCCAAGTCCGAAGGGATGGACGGCAAGCGGAGGGGAAGAGCCTGGAGCATCCCAAACCATGGAGAGCAAGAGCAGGAGCATCCCTGAAAAGCCGAGGCGGCTTTTGGCGGAAAGGAGCGAATGGGGGTGAGCAAGAGGCGGTGGCAGGGATGAAGCTGGAAGTAGCCCTGGGGTGCCTTGGTGACCCCCGAGGGGTGGGGAGCAGGACGGGGGAGCCGATGGCAGCGCAGTTACCCGCGGTGTCCCCTCGGCGCCGGCCACCGGCGCGTCCCTCCGCCCGCCGAGCGCAGCCTCCGGCCTCGGACGGGCCGGCAGCTCCTCTGCCGCCGCTCTCATCCGTACAGAAACCAGCCCCGGAGAGGAAATGGTGAGGAGGAGTGGCCCTGGGCGGCACTTCCTTCTCCCCGTGCCATGGGATGGCCGCTGCCGGCCAGTTCCTTGTCCCCCTCCTGCCCTGAGCCCTCCCCGGCCGCTGCCGTCACGGCGGCACCGTGCGAGCAAACACGGCCCTGCCGGGGCAGCGAGGTGAGCTCATCGCCCGGACAGCCCGGGCAAAACATCCCCACCCTCAGGGGTGTCTGTCATTAGTCATTAGCCCGGAACCCGTCACCCTAAAGGTCAAGGCGGTGACGCTGGCGAGAGGGGTTAATTGTCGCTGACGCGGTGCTTGGGTGCTTCCCCTTGCCAACAGGAGAAACAAGGAGAAAATCGAGTCAGTCTGGGGGGAAGGAGTGAGTCCATAAGGAATAACGAGTCTGGAAAAATAAGCGAGTCCAGAGTAGTTGGGCAGTAGGTGACCCTGGGCAGGTCCTGACTGCAGCCGCGCTCCTGCTGTGCTGCCCTGGACCCTCCCGAAGCTCTTGGCCCCTTGGCTGCTCTGTCCAAGGAGCACGGGGACATGGGGACATGGGGACAGCCAGGACCAAAGGCTGCACGGCAGCCGTGGGACCAGCTTCTGCCGCAGGCACAGAAACTCCCTGGGGAAACCCACTTCATCCCTTCAGAGCAGGAAGCAGTGGGGGTTTTCCTCGCCCAGCAGTGCACAAGTTCATCACGGCAGCTCCTCCTCACCTGCACTGGCCTTTCCTTCAGCCCTGATGAACGCCCTGGCACGTCCCACCTCTCACCTGCACTCACACAACCTGGCCAAGGCTTTTTCCCCCCAAACAAGCCCATTTGGTAAAGCCAGAGAAGCCCAAAGTGAGCTCTTGGTGGTATTTCAAGCTCCTGGTTTTTGATAGCCCTCAGCTGGAACCAGCATCCTGTGAGCCCAGCTGCACAGGACCAAAAACAAGGGGGAAAACCCCTGAATTTGAGGAGTTTTGGTGCATCACAGTGCAGATCCCACCCTGGCTGTGATGCACACTATTCCTCCTCACTTCAGGGGAGGGGATTCTCTTGAGCACGTCTCCCCGTGCTAGGCAGCTGCATGTGCCTCTGCTGTGGCCAGCAGGATTTGCCTAACAAATCCTTGCAAATGTGGGGATTTCTGTGTCAGGAAGGCACAGGGGCCCAGCTGGAGCTGACACTCAGAAGCTGGGAGCTGCTCTTGGGGTTTGGAAGCCAGGCAGGGCTGACCCAAAGCAGAGATCTCATTAAGAGAGCTTGGCAGGTGTTTTGGGAGCAGCCATGAAGAGAGATGCTCTTCTGGCTAATTCAGGTTTTTGAGAAGGAAAAGCTTCCCCCAAGCAGAGTGGTTGGTTACCATTAAAAACCCCTCCAAACACAGTGCCCCCCAAAGCTCTGAAAGATTCAACATTAGAGAAGCAAGAAGCTGCCACCCCACCTCAAGGGCTGCCAGTGAACCTCAACAGCCCAACAAAAACAGTTCTGCTCTAAGGGGGAAAGAATTTGAGCCATTTCAGCAGTCCATGGGCTGCTGGGGGTAATGGAGGGGACAGAAAACCCCCAGAACACAGCAGGAAACCCAGGGAACAGTGGAAGATGCACAGCCTGCCCTGGGAAAGGGGGTTCTAAACCCCTCCTGAGCTGGGGACAGAGAACACTGCTGGAGCAGAGGGTGATGAGATCCTGGTGACAGGGGGGACATGGGACTGACCCTGGGACCCCCGTGGTGCTGGTGGAGCTGGATGGCACATGGGAATGAGGATCTGGAGGGGCAGCTTGGCCAATGCCAGCCATGGAGTGGCCATACAGGTGACAAGGTGCTGCAGGGCTGGGGACACTGTCCTGGTGTTGCTCCAAAATCACAGGTTGGGTCTGGAGTGGCCACCAAAAAATGCTGGGGAGCACCTGGGGAGGGCAGGGGCATTGATGGCACCAGGAGGTGTCTGTCCCATGTGGGATGATGGCAAATCTGCTTATGTTCCTGGCCCAAATATCCCCTTAGAGCTGCTCCTGGCCCTGGTGTGGGGGCTGTGTCTCCACCCTCTCCTCCCCCAGAGCTTTGGGGACCTCCAGCACCCCAAATTGGAGGGGACAAGCTGCTGTGTCCTGTGGGGAGGGAGGGGACACACTGGGGGGGACATCCAGGCACAGAGGTGATTTTTTGGGGGCATGGGGG
>JANPWX010000641.1:728201-745025 GCA_024734555.1 Trochalopteron elliotii
GGGGCGGGGGGGACAGAGGTGATATTTTGGGGGGATGGGGGGGGGTATTTTCTGTGGGGGCCACTGCCATGGGGTGGGGGCTGCATAGGGCAGTGCCATGGGGGGCTGCCTGCAGGTGAGGGATGTGTACATGGGGGAGCTGTGCCTTGGGGGGCACATGGGGCCATCAGGGCAGTGGGAGGGGGCCATGTGGGAGCAAACTGGGACCACCAGCCCTGTCCCCCGTGTCCCCGCGGGTGCCGAGGCCGCTCCACCCCCCCCGCCTGGGCCCCGCGGGGAGGAAACGGCTGCGGGGCCAGGATGGGGACGAGAGGTGCCACAGCCCTTCCTGCGGCCAGGGATGCAAATCCTGCACAAACACAGCCTCTCCCACACACACAGAGGGGAGGGATTGTCCCAGGGACAGAGGGACAGTGCCCTGAGCCGAGATTTTGGCATCAGACTCTGACTGGTGCCCACTGCTTTGGGCACCCCTGGGTTTGGCACCCACCGGGAGGCATCGCCAGAGCTCAGGTGGCACCAACTTATGTGACAATTTCAGGGTTTTCCTTCAAGTTTTTGCACATTGCCTGTTTAGCCAGAACTTTTGTAGTGGTGAGGAGCAGCAGCACCATGCCAGACACAGGGAAATCCCCCCAGGAAACCAGAATTAGGTGAATGAAGCACCCAGGTTCCCTTTGGGGAAGCTGTGGGGCACTCAGAGCTCAGAATGGGTCCAGAGTGAGACACAGCAGCTCCAGGATGGAGTGTACCATAGTTATAGCTCTGGCCTTGACCAAAGAAACTCTGCAAAAAAGAGGAAAACTGATTAAAAAAAAAATTAAAGCAGCTGAAGAGGTCATGGGCTAAAGCCAGCAGGAAAATGGATGTAGGGACCAGAAATATGACCCATGGATGTAAAGCCTGCAGCAGGCAGGGAGCCCTGAAACTAAAAGTGAGAGGCTGCAAGTGGAGAAGAGGAAATGGGGCTGGGGTTGGGATACAGAAACCCCCAAGGACCCCCACGGGCCCTGACCTTGGAGCAAGCCCCTCCTGCAGCCCCAGACAGGGAAGAATACAAGAATATCATAAAATAATCTGACCCATGGTGGGCAGGACTCACACAGGAGGGGTCAGCAGCCCCTGGCAGAGGTGCAGAATCCAGCCCTGGAGGGTCATTCCCAGACCCAAAGATCTTTTTTTCCGAGCATGGATCTGCCCTTTTGCAGTGTGACCCCCACAGCTCTGGATTGGGCTGGTGGGTGGATTTTTTCCCTTTTACATCACCCACCTTGTGTTGATCTGCCCTGAAGTGCTGCTACTGATCCCTGAGCTCCCTCTGAACCATCATCCCTCCTGAATCCTAAACCCAATGTAAATCCCCTGGATGCATTCTTGGGGCCATCAAGCCAAACCCCTCACTCTTCCAAATCTCATTCTTAGCAAAAATTTCCAGCCTGTGCAAGCAGCTTTAACACGTCCTAAATAACCCAAACAGTTTATCCCTGGGCTGGGGAATGTCCCCCGCAGGGACGTCGCATCCTGCCTGGGTTATCATGACCCTTCCAAACAGTTTATAAATAGACCAAGGTAAATGAGGGGAGTGCTCTGTGTCACAGCATTTTTTTTATCTCATTTCTTGTTTTCAAGCCATTCAAGGGGTGCTGGGTCAGATGACCACTCCTGAAGTTGAATCTGCTGCTTCTTTCTCCTCCAGCTGAGCTCTATCCCTACCTCACTAAAACTAAAAAAAAAAACCTCACTAAAACTCACTAAAAAAGAGGTAAAAGCAAAGAAGAATGGGTTTGGCAGGTTCAGCCCCTCATCTGTGGGGCCAAAGGGAAGGTCATGGCTATGCCATGAGGCACCATCCAGGCCCAGCACCAGGCAGTGGGAGAGGGCAGGGACAAGCACTGCTACACCTGGGAAGTTGTGGCTCACATTGCTTTGGAAAACAGAAGGGGTACATCTAGGAAAAAAAAATGGAAAATTTGGGAAATAATATGGAAATAAAATGGGAAATAATATGAAAAATACAGAGAGCAGTGAGTGCCTGCAACACTCCTCCTGTCACCAACAGTGTCCCACCACCAGCATCCCCCAGGGCCATCGATATCACCTCGTGTCACAAGTGGTGACTGGAGAAAGTCACTGTAACACCTTCCCAAGGTCCACAGCAGGGCTCTGTAAAACAGCCCCAAAATTCCCAAGCATCCAAGGAGTAAAGAAGTGTCCAAGGCCAGGCTGGACAGGGCTTGGAGCAACCTGGGCTAGTGGAAGGAGGTGGAATGAGATGAGCTTTAAGGTCCTTTCCAATCCAGGCCATTCTGTGAGCCTATGGTTCTGTGATTTTATGTGCATTTTTGAGCTATAAATAAGTTTTTCTTTCTTTCCTCTGGAGTGGAAGTGATTTGCCAAGGTGGCAGCCCTGGGACAGGGACTTCCCTGGTCAGCAGACACAGCTCCAGCCTGAAGCAACAAGGCTGCACAGCGAGTGGCAGAGGGAAACAGCACAAAGCCTTTTATTTCCCTGCAGCTTCCTCTGTTCCCTCTGAAAAAAAATCACATTTCCAGCTTGTTTCAATTAACCTTAAGACTTTTATATTCCATGAAGGCTGAAGCAGTCATTAAACCAGAACTTTTCCTGTTGTAACACTCTGAAACAACCACAGCTCAGCTGGTGGCTCTGGCTCCACCATGCCAGGACCTCCCGTGGGCAGAGAGGTGACTCCAGGCCCCCTCAGTGGTGCCATTGCTCATCCTCTGGCTCAGGATGGACCAACTCATCACACCCACAGGTCCAGACCTTGGGGCAGCATGAGGGAGCTGGGAAAAGTCAGGATGGGGATGATGCTCATCCCCTGCCCTTCCAGGGCACAGCCATGGCTTTGGGAAGGGCTGGGAGCACCTCTCATCTCATTCCAGAGTCTGGGAATGCTGCTGGGATGGGGCACAGGACACCCTCACTGCAGGCACTGGGGGTGAGGAAGCACCACAGAGCAATAAATCGACCTGCACAACACCTAAATAAATCAATATTTTTGTATCCATAAGCAAAGCAGACACAGTCAAAGCCCTGAGTCACCCTGGGCCACGTCCCAGCAGTGGCTCTGGCTCTGTGGTGAGTGGGAACAGCCCTGCTGCCAGCTCTGCTCCAAACTGGCAGCTGCTTTGATCTCCCCACATCAAAAGGAGCCTTTTCACTGCCCTGTCGCAGCCATAGCACACCCAGACACTCCTTGGGACACTCTGTGGGATGGGGGTGACAGGCACTGACCCCACTGACCCCCACTGCCAGCCCTTCCACAGCCTTCCACGTGCTCAGTGTTCTTTCAGGAAAGAAAATAAAAGAAAAAAAAAAAAAGAGGAGAGGGGAGAGAGGGGAGAGAGAGGGGAGGAGAGAGAGAAGGGAAGGAGAGAGAGAGGGGAGGGAGAGAGAGAGGGGAGGGAGAGGGGAGAGAGGGGAGGAGAGATCCTTGGGCACTCAGGCATGGATGTCCATCCTTTCCCTGCTGATGCCATCGTGGATTTGCTGCCCTTTGGGGCTTTTTTTGGCTTTACCTGAAGTAATCACAGACTAGGGTTTATTCAGTAATCACCAGATTCTCTTCAGCACAAGGAACCTTTGCAACAGGATGCACCAGGTTCCCAGTGCCACACCCCTGTGCCAGCCTGGAGCAAAGTGCCCCAGGGGGATCAAGAAATTCTGCTTTATCCACAGAGGAAAACACCAACATGCCCAAGGGGGAGAGAGAACTGCTGCACCCTGCTGCCTGCAGCTGCAGGAGGGATGCCATGAGGATTTGTGGGCTTTAGGCACTGAAAAACAAGGTTCAGTGTTAAATAGGGGGAGATTTCTGTGTTCCACAGGTCTCTCACACACCTGTGGAAGGCCACACTCACAAGCTGCTCCTGTGTCTTACCTGTGGCTTTGTTAAGTCTCAATTCCAGCTGCCACAGCACTCACAGGCTGGGATTGAAGATTCACCAGAGGAGGAGAAAGACTCCCTGGGCTGTGGAAACTCGTTGGTTGCTTCACAGAAAACATGTTTTTAGTAAAAGCCAGATTTCCCAGCATATTCCTCCTGATGAGCAAAACCCATGTGGAAAGCAGGACTGAGGGAGCCTGAACACCATGGACTGGGGATGTGATACAATCCTGAAACTGCCCCATAGCTGGGGGTGGGGGGACAGTGTTTAACCAGGAGCTCTGGGATCATCCCACCCAATATCCTTGTGTGGTGCCAACAACTCTGAAGACCCCCAGGACACTGTCCCTGAGGGCAGCCCTGTGGTGCTGGGACACAGACACTGTGCCAGGGCAAAGCAATCCCACCAGGGCCTGGATAATCCACTGGATCTCCTCCAGGACTAACCAGCTTGCCCTGAACAACTGCTACATCTCATCCATCTAAAGTACTCTTCATCCCACAATGCAATTATTCCACACAATTTAATAGTCCCAAACAAGGGCACCCTGGAGTTGTTCCCTGCCTGTCAGAGACAGCAGCAAGCTTTGTTTTTGGGCAGGGTCTCACTCATCACATCCAGCTGCAAGACACTGCTTTAGCCACACACAGAGCCTCAGACAGCAGCTGGAGCCAACAGATCCCTCCCAAAACCTCCTGGGGCTGGGAGAGAGACCCAAGGAAAAGGGGACAGTCCTAGCAGCAGCTGGAGTCAACAGACCCCTACCAAAACCTCCTGGGGCTGCACATGGAGACCCAAGGAAAGGGGGACAGTCCTGGCAGACTGGGGAGTTTCCTGCCTGTCCTTCCAGTGTGGGGAGGTGCCAAGAGGAAAGAAAAGAGTTGGCACTATTGAAAAAAGAAGCCTACTGTTATTTATTAACCAGGGAGGTGGGCCCAGGCACTCACACAGGAGAAGAAGGAATGTGGGGAGCAGACCCACACATCGTGGGGTGTCCAGGCTGCTGCTGAGCTCCCTCCACGTGGGAAACAACACCCGTTTGGGGAAGGGGGCACAGCAAACCCCCAGGGCAGAGAACCCCCAGCAGGACACTGAGAGCTGGTGGCACTCTGGGACAGTGCCCAGGGGCACAGGGACACTGCCAGGGTTAGTTGCAGTTCTTGGGCAGGCGATAGACCCCCCCTGAGTAGATGAGCTGCTGGTCCCGGACCTTCTTCTGCAGAAACCCCTGCAGCTCCTGGATATCGATCTCAGTGACCACGGGGCCAGTCATCACAAACATCTTGAGCATGCTGTGAATCCTCTCCAGGGACAGGCTCTCCAGGTTGGTCAGCATGGCCTGGATGTAGGTCCAGAATAGCTGCAAGAGGGACACAGACCACAGTGAGTGACTGACACTATTTTATGCAAAAATAAGATTTTTGGGGCAGGAATTCCCAGATTTTGGGGCAGGAATTCTGGGATATTGGGGCCTGAATTCCCAGATTTTGCAGCAGGAATTCCCAGATTTTGGGGCAGGAATTCCCAGATTTTGGGGCCTGAATCCCCAGATTTTGGGGCAGGAATTCCCAGATTTTGGGGCAGGAATTTCCAAAATTTGGGGCAGGAATTCTCAGATTTTGGGGCAGGAATTTCCAAGTTTTGAGGCAGGAATTCTGGGATTTTGGGGCAGGAAATCCCAGATTTTGGGGCAGGAAACCCCAGATTTTGGGGCAGGAATTCTGGGATATTGGGGCCTGAATTCCCAGATTTTGGGGCAGGGATTCCCAGGTTTTGGGGCAGGAATCCTGGGATTTTGGGGCAGGAATTCTGGGATTTTGGAGCAGGAAATCCCAGATTTTGGGGCATGAAATCTCAGATTTTGGGGGAGGAATTCCCAGATTTTGCATAAAGCAAACAGCCCAAAAACAAGGCAGGGATGCAGCTGACAGTAAGTTCTGCTCTCAGCCATGAGGGCTTTAAACAGGGCAGATCCAAGACAGCAGCAAAGTGCTGGGGCACAGAGCTAGACAGTGCAGCACACACATGACCCTCTGTGGATGAACACCAGTATGACAATGCTGTGTTGCACAACACAGTGTGACTCACAGGCAGGAAAGGCACTGGAAATGTCCAGGAACCACAACAGAGAGCAGGCAGAGATCCAGCTGTTAGTGCTGGGTAAGTCTTTTGGGCAGTCAGAAGTGCCAAAAAGTGTCACTCGGGTGCATCCAAACAAGTTATGACTATTTTCAAATATGAAATCATGTCTTGGATTTTTTTTTCTTTTTTTAAACTGAAAAAAAACCCCAATTTGGAGATTTCCAAATGGTTCCCTGACTCAGCAGCTGGGCACTTGTCTGACAGGAAGGCTGTGATCCAGCACCAAGAGATTACCCAAGAGACACCCACTTCAAAACTCAAATGTCTGTGCAGGACTCAGCCACCTGCAGTGGAAATTGTGAATCCACAGTGCAAATTGAATCCATCATTTGGATCAGATTCCCCAAACCCAAAATACAGGATGTTTGCATCACCACAGAGACAGGTACCTGCAGCTCCTCCTCCTTCTGGTCAGCCTGTGAGGCCATGGCAGAGTCCCCCTCCTCATCACTGTCAATGAGAACAACCTTCTCCACCTGGTCCTTCTGCTCCTCCTCAATGACAGTGAAGGTGCCCTCAGGCTCCTCCCGCAGGACTCCCTGCTGCAGCCACAGTGTCATCTTCCTTTTCAGTGATGTCACAGGCACCTTGAGCACTTCACTCAGCTCTGTCAGCGTCCAGGTGCCTGCACAGACCATGGAGATCAGACAGGAGGTGGAGAACAGGACACTGCCCACACCCAAGCTTGGTAGGAAGCTGGGGAAGGCAGAGGAGGCACTGCCAGGAACAAGCAGAGGGGTGCAGAGCTGTGGCCCTGCTGGGTGCCGGAGACCCCGTGGGAGATCCAAACCCATGTACCAGGTCTTGGTCCTCCTGCCAGAGCTCTCAGAGCCTCCAGCTGCCCTGTAAGAGCATTTGTGGATGGCAGGGAGAGGGAACTCTGCAAACCTGAGACACTCCTGAGAGAACACGTGGTTTTATTGTGAGGGTGGTGGGTAAAAAGGGCCTTTTGCCTTCAGCCACCAGCCTGGGCTGAGGGGAAGCCCCAGAGAGAGGGAGAGAGAGTAGGGGTGAGTGAGGTAAGGTAAGAGCAGTGAGGTCAGAGGTAAGAGCTGGGCCAGGTAAGAGAAGAAAAGGAAGAAGGGCAGAGAACCTTGTTACAATACATTATATCTCCTTATGTGTTGAATACTCTAATTTACAGTGACCAACCCGCACGAGATACAAAACCTACAGACTTTGCACACAGCCCATGAGAACTGCTCTATTACCATATCACTCTGTATTCTAAACTCTGAAGACTGTCTTCTTATCTATCTTTTTCCTGACACCTTGGCAGGGTGGGGTGGGGCTACACCCTTGGGTCCCTTAGTGTCCCATTATTTGTTACAATCACTGCCTTCCTGCCTGCCATGATCACATCTCAAAGCCAGCTCTCATTTCTATTTCATTCACAGGTTTTATATTCTTAGTATCTCTTGCCAGGCAATCATATTTGTGAGCTTTTCCTGTCCCATCTTTCCCAACATGCCCGAGGAATGTGGCTTTCCCACCCATGGAAGCACAGACAGGGGTTCCACAGCACTCACTCTTGGTCTGGAAGTGCAGGATGATGGCAGCGTGCACAGGAGACACGGACAGGGAGAGCGTGCGATCAGCCAGCTCCACCTCCAGGCTCACCAGCCCCAGGTGGTACTTCCAGTTCAGGGTCCTCATGGCCTGGGAAAAGGGGAAGCAGCTGCTCACAGCAGATCTCCCAGTAGGAACCACTAAGTGCTGGGTTATTGCAAACCCACTGTAACAGCATGGGCCAACCAGCAGCTAAAGGGGACTGGATAAAGCTTTTATAAGGAGGGTTAAGGTGTGTGGCAATTTTAGGCACACGAAGGACGAGGCAGGCACAGCAGGTCAAGGGAAAGCTCCTCTATTTTAATTATCTGACTCCAATACTTATGTACATTTGTACAGAGGTCAAGAGACTAGTTACACAGGTTGCCACCTCTTTGACCTGGATGGTGAACATCACCATCAATCATATTTCTCCTCTCAGAGCAGAAATATGTAAACAATAGATAACTTCTAAAAATATACATTGTTTTCTTGAAGCTGCGTGGGAATCTGCACTGCAAGATTTCAAACACTTGCAAGCAAGAAAACTAAGAGCAACAAAGGTGGGCTCACCTTTAATTTCTCATACTTCTTGGAATATGCTTCCATGGCTTCCTTGACCTGCTCTGGAAGCTCCAGCTTCTCCTCTTTGAGAGGTGGCCAGAACTCACTGGACAGGATAACAGCCACGAGGCTGAAGGGAGGCCTCTCCTCCTCAGGGAGCTTCTCCTCCTCGTCCCGAATGTTGGCGTTAATGCGCCGAGAGTCGGCCATGTCCTGCAACAGGCACAGGAGGCTCAGGTGCTAACCCTGGAGCAGGCTTAAACAAGGAGAACAGCATTCTCTCCAAACGATGATGGGGACACTGGAAAGGACATGATCATCTGTGTCTGCTTGGAAGTCTGCTACATACTCAGAAAAATGCTAGATGAAGGGGTACAACTCAACACTGTCTTCACTGGAGGCCCTCCACACCTGTGTTCTTCCTAGAGTGCTCCAAATGAATCAAACTCCAGAGTCCCAACCCCAGAGGAGCTGGAGGAGCCCAGCTCTTCAGTGCCAGGATACTGCAGGAAGGGCAGGAGAGATAGCAGCACCAGAGCAACCACTCCCCAGAGCTGACAACCCAACCCACAGAGCCTAAAACCAGACATGATTTAAATGCACTTCTGCCTGTCACAAATCAGCCCCTCACTGGCATTCTAGAACCCCCACTTTCTTAAAAGATCCTTTTTGGGTAACTCCTCAAGTCCCTCCCCTTCCCCAATGGGCTCAAACACCCAGGACTTGAATTAAAAAAAAATAAAAATAGGAGTTACTTTTAACATGACTTCACAGTAGTGCATCTGTGCTTCACCAAACCTCAGCTTCAGCAGCTCCACGTTACGGATTTCCCTGGAAAGAGACACAGCAGGTCAAGCACGGGGCCCTCAGATGGACAAACCTGGCTTGGCCTCCACCCCTCACCACACAGCCAAAAAAAAGAAGTCCCTGGGACAAGGGTGCTCTTCCTAGGAAGACTTGCAAGGCACAGGATGCCTTGTCTGCCCAGGATGGGTCCTGGTACCCCAGTGAGGAACATCCACCTCCTCTAGGCCAGCAGCTTTTTGAAGACAGAATCCCAGAATGGTTCAGGCTGGAAAGGACCACTGGAACTCATCCAGTTCCACCTCCCTGCTCAAGCAGGGTCCCCTGGAGCAGTCACTCAGGGCTGTGTCCTGATGGGTTTGGAATATCTTCAGGGAAGGAGACCCCACAGCCTCTCTCTGGGCTCCTGTTCCACTACTCAGTCACCTCACAGCAAAGCAGTTCTTCCTCATGTTCAGGTGGAACTTCCTGTGTTTCAGAAACACACATCTTCCATCCCTTCCATTTGGGGGGCCATCACAACATGTGGGATGGAGCTAAGAGCATGTCAGTGCCTCCTAATTCCAAATTCCTACGCGCTGCTCTATCAGCACAAGCCAAGGGCAGGACTGAGCATGGAATTCTAGCAGCAAACTCAAAGCTGCCAAGGAAACAGCCACAGGCACTCCTGGCTCCACAAACTGTCGGAGTCCAGGGCATCCCTTTGGATGACCTGAACCCTGCACAGGGGGTGTGGAGCCGGTCCAGGGGGGTTGGAGACCTTGGCACACAGCCCAGGAAGGCACCGAGTTTGATTTTAGTCCATGGGAGAGGCTTCCAACACTGAGAGAGGAATTACAAACCTCAAAGGTGTGAAAATAGTAGCTTAGCACAGCACGGGGTGAAAAATTTTGTAGTTTTAGGATTCTCAGCATAGAGTTAAATGGGGGACAAAATGGAGGATTTAGGGTGTTGCCCTAGGTTCTTCTCCTTCTCCCTCGTCCTCCATCTTCTGAGGTGGTGATGACACAAAGTAGTAAAAAGGGATTGGGTTAAGGTAGAAATGACCTTTCTAGTATAGGCACTAGACAGTGGCACAGAATAGTAAATAATGGACACGTGGGTATCTGTATAAGAGCAAAGCAAGGCCCCATGGGTGGGCAGTGGCCTCGTGTCCCAGCCGCTGTCAGACCTCGGCTGGATGCAGAGAGAATTCTGAGATATCAAATAATAAACAACACCAGAAACCTGAAAACAAGGCCTTGGACACTCTGCTTCTTTCTTGTGACACAGCTCAGGGCTTTTAGAGGGCCAAGGACTTTTAACAGCCGGAATCTTGGGTGAGAAACCAAACCCGAGAACAAACAGCCATTGATAGGACTGAATCTGAAGGTTCTACCCCTCAGAGAGCAGGTGAAAGGAAGCTCAGGTGGTTTTGCCATGGAAGGCTGGCTGTGGGCACTGGGGCTCACCTCTCAGCGCTGTAGTTGAACTGGTGCAGCAGGCGGTCGGCCAGCAGCGTGCGGTACTCGTTGATGAACAGGTCCTTGCTGCCATAGATGCTCACCAGGAGGCTGATGATGTCTGAGGAGCGACGCTTGGAGCTCGATTTCCCTGGTGGAATCCAGCAGACAGCAGTGTGATGTTACGGTGCGTGTTTTAGGGTTTTCCAAATTTCTGGATATTTTGTTTATTTGCTTGTATTGGTATATCCCTTTCAACCCCCCCCCACCCCCGATTCCCTGTGGTATCACCCTGGAGAAAGATCATTGTCAATCACCCTGAAAGACCTGAGGGAAATGTTCTCCCATTTGACCAGGTGCTCAAGCACCCACCTTTCCCATTGTTGTGTTAAGCACCTCTGTCTTGAACCACCCCCTTCCTTCCCCCGCATTGGTTCTGGGCTCTCCCCTGCTCAGGGTACGCCCTGAGTATTTAGGGAGAGAACTGAAGCTCAAAACTCACTCTAGCACGTGGAGTTCACTGGAATAAAACCTCTTCAACCCACGCCTAGGGTCTGCTCTTTCTTCCAAGCCTCAGACCACGCTACAGCTTGAGATTGAAACCCACCAAACTTTCCTTTTATGCTGGTCCAAGAACTACTGCTGGCCGGTTAGCAGCTCAGGAAATCAGCAGTGTGAGATTAATAGGGACCAGCCCCAGCCCAGCTCCAGAGGACCAGCAAATGAGCTGCTCAAGGCTACAGCCCACCAGGGAAACCAGGCGGCTGCCAGGAGTGCTGAGCTTGGCATCTCACCTGGATCTGCATCGACTGGGTCAGGAACCCAGTCCCCTGGCTCTGAGATGTCATCATCACTCTCCTGGCCGTTCTCCAGGGTCACTGGGTCAGCTTTGGAGAGCTCGTTTGCCAGGTCACCCGAGCCCTCAGCATCCCCCGTGAGACCAGCCACGATCTGCCGCACCGTGTCCTCACGAGTCCTGCCAGCAGTGAGGGGAAGGAGCAAGTGAGGGAAGGGGAGGGAAAGGGATGTGTCAGACTGCCCCACACCCCTCCTACCTCAGATACTTCCTGATGGGCTCACAGGCAACCTCCAGGATAACCATGGAAGGGTCCAGCTCCCGCAGGGCCTTGATGGCTGAGATGTACAGAGTGATGATGTCAGAGGTGTTGACTCCTACAGGAGAGGAGCAGAGGGAGTCAGAGCCCTGCAGCACAGAACAATGGCTTGGATAGAAGGGGGTTGGATGGTCCAAGCCCTCTGTTCTATCTGTGGTGGGGGAGGAAAGCTTGGTGCCCTACTGCCCAAGGCAGAGCAGATCCATGTGCCCAGTTCTGAGCACAAACGGAGGCTCAGAGCTGAGCCCTGACACTGCAAAGAAGCCTTTGCCCACCTGCACCAAAGCTACATTTTGTGCTCCTGGCCATAGTGTAAAAATGAGGCAAAAGGGGGCTGGGATGCCATCAGCTGCTGCTGCCATGCCCACTGGAACATGAAGAATGTGTGATGGGCACAGTGACTGCCCCTCATTCATCAACAGGAAACCAGACCAGCTCCAAGCAGATCCCCACTCATGCCCAGGCTCCTCACAGTGTCAGGACACAGACAGGGATGTAAAACCCACCAGGGTGCAGAAGTCGCATTTCCAGAGCACTTTTCAGGGAGCTGAGCAGCTGCTGCCTCTGGTTAGTCCTTTCCAGGCAGAACTTGAGGTCCTCCACTGCAGGCTTTGACTCTGGGAAATCTGCAAACCAAGCAGTGATCAGGGGCAGCGCCAGGCTCCGAGGGGAGGCAGGGGGAGGTGATGCCTTAAGTTTTAGTTTTCATGTTTGCAGATTCTGTGCTGCCTAGGGATGTAGTTCTGAGCCTCATATTAAGTGGCAGTAAGCTCTCTTCACAGAGTAGGTAGACAAAACAAATCCTTTTTCTGTGGAGAACCAAGGACACCTTTCAGGCCTAAAAGCATAAAGAACGGTGCACTAAAGGGAGGAACAAGGATGAGACCTCACAACATGAAGCTGTAATTGGACAATTAAACCCCAATACGCAAATGGACCAAAACTTATAAAAGTGTGAGACCTCATGACCGGGCACCATTTTTTGTGACTATTCTTGGTCCAGCACGGCGCAGCCTTTGTCAGGCTCCTGTCCTGCCCAGGGTGGATCCTGGAGGCCTTTCAATAAATACCTACTTTATTCTCTAGCTCTGTCTAGTCTCTGTTTCAGGTCAGCCTTCCAAGGCATCAGAGGCAGTGTGGCACACCAGAGGGATCTCTCACCCACCCAGCCCCAGCCCAAGGGGGAAGCACCTCGGATGATGCTGAAGAGCTCCTCGATGCGCATGCTGGCGTAGATGCGGTAGAAGAACCTCTGGACGTGGCAGCGCCAGCGTTTCAGGGTGCTGCTGGCTTCTGGGGAGGACTGTGCTGAGGGGCCATCCTGCAGGAACACCCTGCTCAGCCACCCTATCACCTTCTCTATCCACTGCACAACGAGAGGAGAAACAGATGTAAACACAGAGCTGGGTGCACAGCCACATCCCAACCCACCCCAGGCAGCCACCACAGCCAGCAGCTGAATCAGGACAGCATCACCCCCAGCTGCTCTTCAAAGGTGCCCCAGCCTGGGTTATGGCTGGGGAAAGCCCAGCTGAAAGAATTGGAACTTTAACTGGATACAGGATATGGACTGTGCAGCTGGGTGTGAGAAGATAAGGGGTGAGCACGGACTGTGTGCAGCCAGCGGGCTCCAAAAAGGACAGAGTTTATTGCAAAACTTGCAGCCTAATCCATTCTTGCAGAATTTCAACCCATTCTATACTTGCAGAACTGTCCCATTCATAAGAAAATGAGCAAATTGCCCATTACACCATCCTTGGCCCAAAATTTCTATGATTTCTGAAATCAGTGAAAAACAAACAAGATATCCCAAGGAGTCACAGACACCCAACACAACTCGGGCATTTAAAATCCAAATACCAGCCTCGTCACTGAATTATAAAATAAAAACCTGAAGAGAGAGCATAAAAAGGTTATTTTTTTTATATTTGAGCTTTAGTGAGAAATGTGTTATTGTCAAATTTCAAATGTACTCAATTACAATATCCAGATGTTTAAAATAAATGCCTTTTTTCCCAGAAATTAGCAAATATATGCTACTACCTGGGATAGTATTTCAGTACCAATATACCATGAGATGTTCTACTGCTACTCTACTACTAGATATTAGCTTTTTTTTTAATTTCATTTTAGATTCTGACAGCCTGAAACAAAAATGCTAAGTCAAGGTTTGTTTTGCTGATGTTTACTTTTAGTTATCTGCTCGACAGTGGAAACACTGAAGAAATGCACAAGTTTTGCCAGGACAAACCTGAGTACTACAAACACCTGGGCAAAACTGTGGAGAAGCTGATAAAGAATTCCCTTATAGGACAAAAGGACAGGACTACAACTGATGCAAAGCAACACAATTTTAAGGAATTATTATCAAACCAACCCATTCTTCCCCCTGAGTTTATCTTCCCTGAGTGCTCCTGTTACAGCCTGATTCTGACCTGACACTCCAGGCAGCTGCTTTGGGCTCAGCCTCAAAGAGGCTTTGCTCTCAGCACCTGTAATTTTCAGTGAGCTGTTTCTCAGACTTCCCTACTTAACCTTTAGATTTCCAGGCCTGTACTTTTATTTATTTTTTTCCTTAAAATTACCTCTTCCTAACCCTGACATGTTCCAATATTTTATGGCCAAACAAGAGCTGGAAGCAAGGGCAGCATCTGACAAGCAGAATGGAGTTGTGTTTTCTGTGGTGCCCTGAAAATATCCTTAAACAGTCTCCAGGTCACCCAAAAGCATTTCACACAAGGTGCAGTGAAGAAAGTGTTGCACAACAACCAAAAGGAAGTAAACATAAGAAGATTCCTGATGTTTTCAGGCAACAAAAACGTTTGGCATGGCCAAGAGTGAGGGATCCAGGGTGTCTGGCTTGCATGGGAGCCTGGCTGCAGGCCAAGGCAAGGTCATGGGCAAGGAGGACTGAGCTCAGGATTGCGACCTGGAGGAGCCATAACTTGGAGAAGAATTTTATTTTAAAGTCATGATAGGTAAACAGCTCAACACCAACTTAGGTGAAGTAGCAGCAAAGCAACTGGGCAGCTGCAAAGAAAGATTTCAATTCTCTATGTGGCCACTGGTGAGATCAATACCAGAGTATCTTCTCTCATCCTTGCTTCCAATTTTACAGGGGAATTGGAAAGAGGACTGAAAACAGCCACAGAAATTCTAATTATGGGCTCACCTACACAGAGGGACGGCCCTCTGCAGGCCAGGTGGCACTTGTTGATCTTGTGGTTTGTAAACTGGAACCACAGAAATTCCCTCATTACTACAGACATCATGAGGTGAAATGTGACAGTCCTTCATGCACAGGCCAGAGCAAACCTTCCCCTCCAGCATCAGACAACATGAGGATTTTTAGCCACCTCTCCTGCCAGGCGTGGTGGAAGTCATAGCCCTGGACCAGGTGTTTTAAGTTGCAATCTGCTTTTAGCCTGAGCTGCTAAAAACCAACAACAGCTGCACATCTCCCAAGGAGGACTCCCAGTGCCCCCACACCTGCCTCACCTCCTGGAACTCATTGAGGAAGGAGTGCTCGTACTCCCCGCGGCAGCGCTGCTCCATCCGCTCCTCGATCATCCTGTGCAGGATGGTGGTGACGGCGTCAGCGCTCACCCTCTCCAGCAGGTTCAGCCGGCGCCTGCGGGCACAGCGACACCGTCAGGAGCGGGGGGGAGAAAAGGCACCAGCAAATCAAGGAAATCCTACACCTGAAGGTGCCACTCTCGCTGTGCATTTCACAGAGGGAGGCCCAGTTCAGGCCACATGCTCTGATGGCCCACACAGCAGCACTACATGTGTAACACATGGCACTACTGCTGTCCCTTCCTCCTTACAGACATTATTTATAAGGCATCGAAAACTTTTTCATTTAGATTTTCACAGAATCAGAGTATGGTTTGGGTTGGAAGAGACCTTAAAGATCATCTAGTCCAAACCCCTGACATGGGCAGGGACACCTTGCACTGGTTTGCTTCTTTCTGGTCAGAGGCCTCAGAGCAAGAGGAGGATATTCTCATACCCAGGATGAGGAACTTTCTGTCCAAAGATCTGTTCTTGTTCAACCACCAGCTGGAAGCAGAAAGTCCATGTTGAATTCTCTACCCACCACCATGACACAGCCTGACCTCACACAGCTCCTCCTGTTCTCAGGGATCAATAAAACCTCCTGCTGCTCCCCATTCAGACCACCCTCCCCTTGCTCCAAGTGACAGTCACCACCCTGTGAGATACCTACAGAATGTCATTGAGCTGCTGGAACTGTTCCATGGCTTCAGGGCACCAGCACTGCTCCCTCTTGCTGCTGCAGCCTGCACAGAGCTGGCCCTCTCCTCCACCCTCCTCTGGGTCACTCTCCTGCTCGGTCTCACTCATGCTGCTCTCACACTCGTTCGTTCCATCTTCTCCTTTCTTCCACTGCCGCATGTATATCCTGAACGTGCGGCTGTAGAACTGCTGGATCATCTCCTGGAAGGATTTGGTCGTGGTGAAGAAGAGGATAGCTTTGAACATGGTGTGGACTTTCTCCTGCAGCGTCTGAGCGCCTGTGCCCAGGAGCAGGCCTGCCTTGGCCCACTGCTCCAGGAGCTCCAGGCTGTTGAGGTAGGGCTCCAGGCGGCACTTGAGCAGCCTGAAGGCATCCAGGAGCAGCGCAGCGCACTGGGGCTCCCCAGCTGTGTTCTCATACTGGCTAATGCAGATCCAGAACTCGGGGGCGATATTTGCCTGCAGGTCAGTCTGCAGCACCTCGACGAACCACTCCTCCACGACGGAGTGCAAGTCATAGCACTGCAGCACGTCCAGGGCTGCCCGGAGCTCGGCATCCTGCAGCGGCCCTGCAGCTTCGGGTCTCGGGGCTGCCTGGAGAGCGGGGAGGAACACAAGTTAAACACTTGATGGAGCACACAGGGACTCTGCTGTCAAATTGCACCAGGGGAATGCTGTTCCTCCGTGGCCACCTGCCGGGTTCTCAGCCCCTCGATGGAAGCCCAGCGCCCACGTCCCAGAGCTCACACCCGCACACATCATTGCTGTCCCTGCAACTGGTAGCTGCTGCAGGACACAGGTGCTGATGGAAATGCTGCAAGCCACCCTCGGGTGTCCAAAACTCCATGGCCTGGGCCAAAACCCTTCCTTGGCCAACGCCAGCACCCTCGGATGGAGTGAGATCAGAGCCACAGCGCAGCCGGGAAGCTGTGGCCTTTTGGTCCCGCTCCTGGTTGGGGTGATAGGGAGAGAGGGCGGCTGGACCCGCAGCCCTTCCCTGACAGTCCTCAGCAGACACCACCCCCCGCACACCCAGGAGCCCC
>JANPWX010000641.1:745420-765541 GCA_024734555.1 Trochalopteron elliotii
CCAGGCAGGGACTGCTTAATACCCACAGACAGTGGGAACAGCTGAAATCACTTCTGTATTACACACCACCAGCTTTTGTTTTTTTAAAAAAGAATCTTCCCAGCCTCTTTTAAGATGTGACAATCTTCCTTCTCTTGGTGACCAGGCAGAGTTTGTGTCAGAAACACCATTTCCCCTATTAGCTGCTGCCTAAATTCTCCTCCCATTTGCATTTTGAATGTGACCAACTATTGTGTCAGCTTTTCTTCCTCTCCCAAAGTCAGTGCTTTCCCATGGCAATCACTTTTCAGATGAAGATGGAGCTGTTTTCTCAACCTCCTTCAAGACCCGATGGTTTGAAGTCAAGGGGGAAACTCATATAAAATTTAAAAGCTTAAAAACGATGTTGTAAGGTACACAAACAAACAGCCCCTTTAAAAAGAAACCTTACCTGAGATCTAAGTCACACCCCCAGCCTACAGCTGAATTCCTGTTTATTGAAATGAAATGGCACTCACAGGAAGTAGAAAGAGGAGATGTTGGTGTCCTAGAGACAAAGTGTTATAACAGAGTCCCTGTCCTGTGGATGTACATCCCTGTTTGTCACTCCTTGCCTTCTGCCAGCCCCCAGAGGACTTCACCTTCCTCCAGCACCTTGTCCTGTGGGGCTCTTCCTCAGCTCCTCTCTGATCAACTTGGTGGTTTCCACAAATTCACAGGAACATAAATTATTATGGGGACTGTAACCATCACATTTGGTTACAGTTGTCCACTGGGTTAAAATTTTTAACTGGTGAGATGAACAGGCAGCAAAATCTCCTAAATATGTTTGTAGCCTAGAGCACAGGGATGTTAGATTATGTACAGAGTGAGCTAAAAATAGGAGAACGTTAGTAACAGATCTAGTTTGACATAAGGTCACTGTAGATTTGAGTTAGTCTTGAAGCCATAAACCCAAAATGTGCAGTTTTAACAGTGGAAAAAAGCTGAGATTAGGTCAGCTGAGCACAATTTAATACTGATCTAAAAAGCCCAGGTACCAAATTTCCCTTTAAAAAAACCCACCAAACCAACCAAAACCACCCTGGTCTGCTTCAGGAAGTTCTCTGCCTCATTCTCCAAGGCAGATAAATTGCTAAAGGCCTTTCATATTCAGAATATGAATACAAACCAGAGAAATTCTCCCACAGATGTTCCCACAGTGAGACAGGATAATAAATCACCAGGAATCAGAGGCTGAAGGGCTGGAGAGGCCCTCTTGCTGCAACGCAGATCAGGTGAATTGGAATTCATAAGAGAAACAGTTTATGTAAAAATAAGCTATTTTTATTTCTCTCCCAGATACTGGACAATTCTCAGACATTGCTAGATGTCCTGAAGGAGCAAATGAGGGATCTTGGTAAAGTCATTGAGCCACAAAGCACTATATTAGGACAACGAATACGTCGACAAAAGCGTCCCTAAACTTCTCCTTGAGCCTGGAAATCCTGTTGGCCAGAGACAGCTGCTGTTGTGGTAACAAGGATGCCACATTAAATAAAAGCCTTTATTTTGCAGAAGCAAATTTTCCTTTCAGATGTGCTTTGGTATTAGTCAGAGATCCACTAAAGCTGATCCTGGAATGCTACAGATCAGGGTAGGCATTTACAAAAAAAAAAAATACCCTTCATTTTGAGCACAGTGATCCTGAGGCACATCCCAGGAGCTGAGGTGACCCATCAGCTGATGCTCCTGCCCTGGAGGCAGCTGGGAAGTGCAAAGGAGTGCTCAATGAGGTGTGAATCACAGCTCCAAGGTGGAGCAGGATCACAGGGAGAAGGAGCAGAGAGACAGCAGCACACTCTGCACTCCCACTCCCTTGAGCTGTCCTGCCCACAGGGCTGCAGGCACAGAATTAGCTCACACAGAACCAGTGTTGGAGCTGCAGGACAGTGTTGGCTTTAGCATTCCTCATGGATCCATAGGAGAACTAAGCCAGGGCTAGTTCAGAACCCTTGTCCCTAACTTGAGTTGAAAGCAGCTTTGCTTTACCACCTGCAGTTGTGCTATAAAAACAGAGCTGCCTTAAACTGACCTGGGCTTTTCCACAGGGAAAGATGCTCACTGGGACCTTTTTTTGCTAGAAAAGCTGTGCTGAAAACTCACCCCTTAAATCTAGCAGTCACTATAGTCTCACATTTTCCCTCATTCTACCCCAGTCTCAGCACCTTATCCTGAAGTATTTCATTAATGGGAGAAGCCTCAACACATGGAACTTCATGGTCCTTGTGCCATGTCCCAGGCAGATGCACTACAGACACATCCTGCTCCTGGCAAGTCACACAGGCAGCAGATCTCAGATTAGCCTGGAACAGACAAGGAGGTGCAAAAATGTTTCTTTGTGGTCCCCCAGCCAACATCTAACAAACTACTGAGTAACTAAGGGTTTTTTTTGTCTTTTCTTTTTTTTCATTATCTTTCCAAAAGTATTTAGGCACCCAGGGCAGAAGGGAACAGCTACAAGTAAGTATGTCCTAACATTTAATCCTGTGTTTTTCAGCAGAACAACCTTCCCCTGCTGCTACAACAGACACCAAACCAAGTGCAAGGTATGCAGAGCATTTTCAGTTCACAGACCATGTCACTTGAGCAGACATTCATTATCTGTAATAGACAAACCAGTGACCATCAAATTCAGTCAAAGATCCCAGCCTGTTCCTTTGGCTCACGCCCCACCACTCATTCCATAAAGCCCAAAGAGGCTGGATCTGTTCTCACCACATCTCTTTTAATCCCAAAGTACAAATCACATTAGCAGCACTGTTCCATCTGTTCCAGAGTGCAATTTTGACCCTGAGTTTACAGTAGTAGAAAACTTGAATGGAAGATTCTAGCAGATTCCTTTTGCATATTGGCTGCATTAAACAATTACAATAGAACTATAAAAATCCTAGAAAAAACAAAAATAACCCACATTCCTTGTTCAAGTTCTGCAGAAGAAAGGAGTGAAACTGCCCTCCTGTGCTTTGATTAGAGGAGCAGAGCAAGTGTGGCTGGAAGGAAGCAACCAAGAGAGACCAATCAGATCTAGAAATAAGCAACAAGAGGAGCTGGCAAACTGCAGCACAACCAGCAAATCCCAGAGACTGGATGCCAGAGTTGGGAAGGACAGACCAAAGCTATGGCCAATGTTTGGGAATCTTCAAGAGGCTTGAGACACTCTGGACACTTCTCCACTGATTGGTGCAAAAATAACACCTAAACCTAAAGGCATTCATTGCTCTTCCCATCCCTCTCTCAGGGTGTTCAGTGAATTCCACAAGCATGTAACTGGCACATGAATTCCATGTTTCAGTGAAACAAGAGCTAGAAACATGCCAAGGACAAACCATGAACCTTCACTGGTTTTCCAAACTGATTCCCAATGTGTCAAATCACAGCCATGCTGTGAACCCACCTAACTGCCCAGTGCTCCAACTCCAGAGCCATCCTCCCCTGGGGAGAAGGGCTGCAAAAGCTGTCGGGACCCTGCACCGTGGCTGGACTCAAGAAAAGCACTGAGAAAAATCAGCATCCATCCCAGGATTACAGCTGTCTTTCCCACACTTGCCAAACCAGCAGCTGATCTTGAACAAGGAATATGCAAGGCCACAGGCAGAATAAATCATACGCCTTGAAAAGCAGTAATTCGGTCCCAAAATCCAGTGCAAATATTCTCCGGAGGTGCCCGAGAGCATCTGGTCCACCCTTGGCAGCAGGATCCGGGGAAAGCCGCGGTTTGGGGGCGGTTTCGGTGGCTGTTCCCGTGTGTGGCTGCAGTGCCCCGTCCTGCCCAGCAGCCGCTGCTGCAGCACCGCGGAGCAGCCTCAGAAATAGAGCGCGGGCTCGCTGCTGAAATCCGAGAGACCGCCCTTCTCCGCCGGGGTGAGCTGTGGGCAGAGCACAGGGACACCGCGGGGCCGTCAGGGCCGGCAAAGGAGCCCCCTCACCCTTGGGTGCTGCCTTGGCACCTTGCCCGGGCTAACCGGGTGTGTTTAGTTGAGTTACTGCCCCCCAACAAACGTGCCCTGGAGTATCAGAAAGTGCCACTATGGTTTGGGTTGGAAGCAATCTTAAAACCCATCTTGTTCCAACCTCCTGCCAGGAGCAGGGACACCCTCCCACTACCCCAGGTCGCTCCAAACCCCACCCAACCTGGCCTTGGGCGCTTCCTGGCCTTGGACACTTCCCCCTTGGATTGAGGGGGAGCCACCCTGTGCCAAGGCTTCACCACCATCACAGGGAACAATTTCTTCCCAATATCTAATCTAAATCTCTTCTCTTTGAGTTTAAAACCATTCCCCCTTGTCCTATCACCTGCCCATGTTAAAAAAAATTAAAAAAATAAAATTAATTCCCTGTTTTTTATAAGCCCTCTTCAGGCCCTGGAAGGAGCTCTGAGGTCTTCTGGAGCCTTTTCTAGGTGAACACCCCCCAGCTCTCCCAGCCTGGCTCCAGAGCAGAGTGGCTCCAGCCCTTGGAGCATCTTCATGGCTTCCTCTGGATTTGCTCCAAGAGATCCATGTCTTTCTATGCTGAGCACAGAGTGTGCCAGCTGCCTTGGGTCTCCTTCCCACAGCCGGGGAGGGGCAGGTGGGGTAGTGGCAGTGGGACAGTGTTGGTCCCTTTGGGAGCAGTGACACAGCTCCCTGGGCAGGAACACAAACACAAGTGTGCAGGGAAAGGCACATCCTGTCCCATCCACTGCCTGCAACAACCCCCAGCCCACAAGAGAGGACAAGAGTTGCTCATTTACAGCCTCACCATAAGTTGGTTGCCATGGGAATCAGCTTCCTTTGGAAGGGGTCCCTCTGCAGCAGGACCCTCATACTTCTGCTCCTGCCACTCGCTGAACTTCACGGAGTGCTTTGGGGTGTAGCTGGATAAATCTGCTGGAAGGACAAAGATGAGGTAAATATTCCTCACCACCCCAAAAATAAGTGAGGACCAGGATATCAGCAGGGACAGTCTGGAAGCTGCAGCTCCCTGTTCACCTCCATTAGCACTTCCACTCATGTGGAGCCCCAGACACCACCAGAAACCCCCCAGTGCCAACACAGGGCCTCACTCACCTGAGTTGGGTGTACTGGGATGCAAAGTGCCATTTGGGCGTGGAATATAAAAGGTACGAGATTTTTCCTCCTCTGTTTCAGAAGCATGTCCTTCCTCTTCCTCATCCTCTTCTGCCAGGGAGCTCTCTGAGGGGTATTCAAACATCGTCTGCAGACTTGTCTCATTGAAAGAGATCTTCATCTGGGCAAGAGCAAAGGAGAATTATCAGGGAGAAGCACAAGAACCTGCTGATCCCCACGCTGGCAAAGGCCACTGCATGCTCCAGGGCTGCCCCCTGGTTTAATGCAGCCACTGCAGATCCCCCAATCCCTCCCCAAGTGCCTTGGTGGATCTCTTGCCACGCTGAGGGAGACCCCAAGGGCAGAGCCAAATGGATGGGATGGAGGCAGGAGGCCCAGGGGTCTGGAGTACCTCTGTCTGTGTGCCCTCTGCCAGCACCTCACACTGCTGCCCAGCACCCAGGAGGAGCTGCCACCATGTGTCTCATGGGAGAGACAAGCAGGAAAGCACCCACATGTTGGAAAGGTGACATTGCTAATTCCTGGCAACTCCTTTGTGCATCCAAGGTCCAGAACACAGAAACATCCATGATCAGGACTCCAGTCTTAGGAGGACATTCTGACAAAGAGCTATTTAAGCTACATTAAACAGGGCTTAAAACCAGAAGTGAGAAGAAGGAAGCAGCTAAAGCAAAGAGGTAACAGCTGGTAGCAGACAAGGAAAATACTGGACAAGGGAGAGGCTTAAAGGTTCTGGTTTGAAACCAGTTTTATCTAGTATTGCTACCAATGACCTTCCACAGTAACTGGGAGACTGAGAAATGAAAGTGACTGTAACTAGAGTTCATCAAGGACTAACCAGAATTTTATGGTCATGGAGAGAACTGGAGAGCAAAACCACTAAAAATGGAATCGAGTTCAAGAGCAACCCTTGCACTAAGAGAAGTTCATCACCTGTGACTAACTGAGGAAGAAAATTTGGGATTGGCTTTAGGACTGTAATCATCATTAGGATGGCTGCTTAAATAAACCAGGAAAGAAGCAAGGCATTTCTGCTGGAAATAGGGACTGCCTGGCTCTCTCCTCCCTGTAACACCCAGCAGGTGGTGGCAGTAACTCCAGATGTGCTCGTCCAAGCTGAAAAGAAAAGCTGAGGGAAGGGTTTGTTCCCCTGCCTGTCCTAATCATTATCTACTGCTGTGCTCCAGGGATCTGGTTACAGGTCACCTCAACAGGTGCAAAGGAGATTCACTGGCAAAACCTTCACACCAGCAAAAGTGGAGGTGGAGAAAAAGCATAACAGCTCTTTGTAAGTACTCCAGAAAATAACCACCAAGGAGCAGAGAACTGCTGATGCCAGCACACATCAGACAAAACAAGGAGGATAAGCTTGCCAGGAGTAATTCATGCCAAAAGTAGGGAAGTATTTAGCCAACAAGGATCAAGGTTCAGGAGCAGCTGTCTGAAAGGGTGTTATGATCCCTTTACTTCTAAATACAATTAAAATTCAGCTAATACAGTTATGAACAGAATGGAAAGGAGACGTGGCAGCTTGTGACAGGAGCCCAATGGTTCTGATCTCTCCAGATGCTGTGTATTGACTGGCCAGGGACAGGTGCAGCACATTTATCCCATATTTCTGTCATTCAGAAAATCCCCAGAGGCTGGGAAGTGGCACCTGGCCCCAAGCAGCCCTCAGGCACCACAGTGCCCAGATGCACCCATTCCCTGTCACAGCAGCAGTGGGAGCACTGGAGTGACACTGTTAGGGGCTGCCAAATTCCCACCTGGATGTCCCCAAGGGCCAGAGCTGCCAGCAGGACACAGTGCCACCTGTGCTGCCCATGCACAGGAGCTCTGGAGGGAGCAGAGCAGGACAGGGAGCATTTTTCACTGCTGCTTTTCAGCAAAGCAGCCAGGGGAGCTTAG
Source organism: Trochalopteron elliotii (assembly GCA_024734555.1). Classification (NCBI taxonomy): domain Eukaryota; kingdom Metazoa; phylum Chordata; class Aves; order Passeriformes; family Leiothrichidae; genus Trochalopteron; species Trochalopteron elliotii. Next base: position 752,419 of record JANPWX010000641.1, read on the forward strand.
TTCAAATCTGGGTAATGGAGCAGGAGCAGCAGCTCCTCCACACTGCAAACCCACAGCTGGAGCTCTGTGCTTCTCTGCCCCAGGGCAGGATGGACCTTGGACAGGCTGGCTCCCTTCCCCTGCTCCCAGGAGAAGGCAGGATGGAAACTGCAAGGAGGGAACCAGCTGCCTTTCCCCATTCCCTGCCCCAGCCCCAACCACTCTGAGTCTCCCCAAATGACACACGAGGAGAAGAGTGATTCTATTTCAGAGAAAAGGGGTTGGAATTAAATGGTCCTGAAGCTGAGAGCATCCCAGTTGCTGCTCCCTGAATTTCCCATCCCTGCTGCTGACCTAGATGCTCCCTGATCCAAGCCAGGCTGTCACTGCTCACAATGTGGTGTCTGTCCTGTGGGGATGAGCCACACTGCCAGGGACAAAGGCCACGAGGGTGGAGGTGCCCAGGGCTCCCGGAAGCCCAGGAGCTATCCCAGAACCAGAATCTGCACACAGGCCACTTACCAGTGCTGCTGCCAAGGGCAAGAAGTACTTGGCTAAACATGGAAAACAAACCAGACAGGAGAAATATCCCTTGGGGTTTAGAATTTAAGTTTGGGAGATGGAACTAAATGTTCCTGGTTTTCTGTTATCTGGAGGAAATCTCTAAGAAAAATTACTTTGGGTCCAATTTGGACCAAAGGTGCATGCAGTGCTGGAGGAGAAAACAGCCTCAGCAGGGAGCAAAACCAAAGAGAACGAAGCAGAAACAGCCTGGAGACACCCACATCCCACACAGAGCCCAGAGGCAACACCAACAGCCCCAAACTCCACAGCTCCCACTCTCCACAGACAATTCATGCAGGAGGAAATGCTGGAGCCCTTGACACAGAGCAAGCAGTCAGCCCCTGGCACCAGCTGGGGCCAAGATCACCTGCAGGGCTCACACAGGCAGTTGTGTGTGGCACAAGCTCCCCCAAACCACAGTGACCTCTGCCCTCTGGCAGATGCCAGCCCCTGCCCCCACAGCCTGCACCAGGCAGAGCCCCACGGCTGCTGCAATAAAGCTCTGGGCACACCCAGGCAGAGCAAACATGAGGCACAACCAGGCACTGGCACAGGATGGACCTTGGGGCACTCAGCCCTGCCCATGGGGAGAGAGCCCCAAACCAACCCCAAAACCTACTGTGGTAGCAGCCCAGCCCCCCTGTCTAAGCACAACAGGGTTTCAGGGAAGCACAAAGCAGCTCTGCTTGACCCAACAGAACAGGGAGGGAGAAGCATTCAGGCAAAACCAGGGGACACACGGGGCAGAGAAATGCTCTGAGTGGCTCCAGAGCACAACTGAGTGCTGTGTGCAAGGAACACAGGCAGCTTCAGTCCCAGGAACCAGCTAAAAAGGAAAACCAAGAGCCCAGTCATGGCACAGACAACAGGTTTGCACAGCCAGCAGTGCCCTGCCAGACCACAGAGACTTTTATGGGAACACAAAAGGCAACAGGGGACGTTTCTTTAGAAGAAAAGCGTGTCCCAGCAGAGCCAAGTCCACTGGAGCCCAGCCAGGGCCTCTGCTCAGCCTGTCTCAGCACTGCTTCCCCTGTTTCTGCCCCAGCAGCAGCTGCCAGTTGTGGCAAGAAAGAATTTTGCACCCTTCAGCTGTGGATGTTTGCAGCGATTTGTTACTCTTTGCTGAGCTGGAGGCTTCACCCACAGCTGTGTCACAAACCCGGGGTCCAACCCAAACCCATATATACATACATATATAAATATATAAATATGAATATAAATATAAATATATATAAAATCTAAAATATGTTAAAATATACATAAAATATTTATATCTATAAATATAAATATATGATATATAAAAATATGTAAATATATATATATATAAATATTCTGCCCAGCAATCAGACACACTGGAAAGAGTAAAGCAGGCTTTTCAGGAAATATTGTGCTGTTCAAACGATAGGTTCTTGTTGCCATAGCAAAAATCATTTATTTATCTGCTAGGATTTGAACAGTAATGAGTAATAGAATATCCAGGAAAGAGAAGCCAGGGCAAACATTGCCCAACAAAGCGTAAATCTGAGCAGTCATGCAGATCTCATTTAGAAAAGGGAAGTTAGCCTTGTGTCAGGCTGTCAGGACTCGGGCTGCACTCAGACCAGCCACCAAAAAACCCCATATAGAGAGATTTACTAAAACCAAAAATAACCAATTTATAGAACCCAACCTACAACATTGAGCAATGACAGCCAGCAGCCACCTCACCTCCAAAAAGGAGATGAGAAAGTCTGCAAGGCAGTATTAATGACAGAGCAAAGACCTGATGGCTTCTCACACAGCAGGGACCTCTCTGGAAGTCTCCAGGGGTTAATCTGCATCCTCAGCTCCAGAAGGAATCTCCTTACTGTGGCTTTTCTCTTCTCCACCCATTATTACATTTGCTGCTTGGCTGATGAGCCAAAGCCAAAGTGATAATGAGTGTTTACACCTCTTAAACTGAAACCTCTTTGGCAATCCAAATCCTCACCTTGTAACAGTCAGGAAAAAGTAATTATTCTAGGCATTAGAAGAATAAAATCATCCTATAATTATATTCCAGCAGGGAGAGTCCAGGTCAGCATTTGATCCCCATCACAGCAGCCCAGAACAGGGGGCCTGAGAAGGACTGAGCCCATCTCCCCTCCCTGTGAGTGGTTCCCATCTCCCAAACCCAGGGCTCCTGCCAGAGCTGCCATCCCTGCTCTGTCCTTGAGGAGCAGGATGGGATGGCAAGTGGTGAAGCACAAGCTGGGCTCCATCCCTGCCCTGCTGCCATCCCACAGCACCTGCAGCACATCCCAACCCACCAAGTGCCTCCCCAGATCCAAACAGCTGAGCAGCACCAGGGACCAAGAACTGTCCCTTCACAGACTGATTATCCTCTAATCACCCTCTGTCCTCAATAATTCCCAAGTGACAAACCCAGGGACTGCTCTGACTCCCCGGGACATCCAGGGGCTGCTGGGTGTGATTTAAAGCAGCTTTTCACACCTGGTCTATTACAGGAGCACAGAATATCCTGAGCTGGAAGGGACCCACAGGATCACCCAGCCCAGCCCCTGTCCCTGAGCAGACCCCCCAACAATCCCACCCTGGCCATCCCTGGCAGGGCTGTCCAAAGGCTCCTGGAGCTCTGGCAGCCTCGGGGCCGTGCCCATTCCCTGGGGAGCCTGGGCAGTGCCCGAACCCTCTGGGGGAAGAACCTTTCCCTCTTGTCCAGCCTGACCCACCCTGTCCCAGCTCCAGCCCTTCCCTGGCTCCTGTCCCTGGTCACCACAGACAAGAGATCAGTGTCTGCCCCTCCTCTTCCCCCCACAAGGAAATTGCCTCCTCTCAGAAGCACAGCAGGGCTTGGCTGGTATCTGCAGGCAGGTATCTGACAATCCAGCATGAACACAAAGCAGGGGGTTGACATCTCTGGGAGATCCAGCACAGAAAAAACAAATGTTCTGAAGAACTTTGCACTCCTGTGCCACCTCACATCGAGGCACATTTGCTGCTGCATTGGTTGTCTAAAGATTGGGCCAAGGAGAAGAAAGCACAAGACATCACACCTGACACCTGAACTGCAGCCAGCTGGGAGTGTCAGCAAGGCTGTGCACACAGAGCATCCCAGGGAGGGCTGCCAACAGCCCCCAAGCTGGGTAGGAAAGCTGCTCAAGCTCCAAACCCATTGGGTTGGTGGGTGGAGGCTCAGGACTCATAGAAAGAGGAGGTTCTAACACAGAACAACCTCCCAGCTGCCATGGAGTGAGAGGGAAGGTCTCTGCACAGATAAATTATTGCTTGTGAGACTGGAAACAGGGTAGAAGCAGAGATTTTATGGTGGACAAAGATCTCCAAAGGGTTTACCCTGCTCTTCTCATCTGACCAGTCCCACAGAGCAGCAGATTTAGTAAAAGGAGATAGAAAAGCAGTGCATAAACTCCAAACCTCTGCAGAGACCTTCAGTTTTTTCCCAGCAGCCTGCAGTCAATGAACTAGACAGCTCCCATGAAAATAAACTTTTAGATAAAGGATTTTTGGGAAAATGAGCCATTTTTTTTTGGAGTTAGCAATGAGCTTGTCTGTGTGTCTGTGCTTGTCCTGAAAACACAGTCATGTGTCAGCCCAAATTGTTGAATAACTCCAGGCACAAACTATGTGGGCAGCCTGGTATAGTATCCTGGGGACTGCAGAAGCACCAGCAAATCACCAAGGCATTTGCTATCATTCAGAAGATAAGGAGCTTTTGTGCCTCTAAAGCCTTCCCTTGACACAGAAAGAAAGGGTTTTTCCCTGACAATTATCCCTAGGAGCAGAGGGGACTTGAGGCTTGGTTCCTATATGGGATTAACCCTGCACTGCTATGGCTGAAGCATTCCAAGTATGCCCAGAAAACTGCAGATGGCAGCTCAGAAATGTACTTTTCTGTCATTCTGTACAAAAGGAAGAGCTTTGGGGAACTGGAACTGGCTATGACATCACAGAATCACTTGATCATGTTTTCCAGGAAGTGTTTCCTGACAATAACACTGACTTTTGCTCAGCCATTAACTGCACCTCAATGAGTTACTGAGTAGAATTAAGAGCACTAAAGATTTACAGCAGGAGCATGTCAGGGAAGCCCTGTGTGGCTGGCAAAGGAGACATTTCCTCCAGGATCACATCCCAGCTCCCAAGCCACAAGGCCAAACAAGAAAGTCTCCATTTACAAGGCAACCCACAAAGCCAGCTCTGTGTAATCAATATGCTGGAGCACATGGCAGATAGGAGCAATGCATGGAGATTCGAAATATTAAACTCCTTGTGCAAGACACAGGCAAGTTTCAAATTCCTGATGAGAGAGGACAGGGTAGGGACAGCCCCAAGAGCCTGTGGGGCAGGTGGCTTGGTTAACTCTTCCCTTCACTGTGCAGCACAAGGGGAGATTCCAGTGCCCACACAAGCACAGCTGGAGCCCCAGTGTGCCAGGGCACAGAGAAGCCATTCACCCTGAGAGCCCTTTATTCCTCCTCACATCTGCAGGCAGAGGAGCCAGAGTCTTACACAGCTTAACAACCAATTCAAAAATTACTTACTTGGCCCCTAAGAACCAGACAAATCTCCCTACTAGTATGAAACAAACCTCATGTGAATACACAAAGGGAGCAGGATAAGGTACAATTAGTGTCAAGACTTGGTGTCCTCATAAAAACCACACAGAGCTCCCCAACAGCAGAGGATCTCACAGGCAGCTCTGAGCAGCCCATTTGTAGCTACAACAAGGTGCAGTGGTGGGAGCTGCCACCCACAAGCATTTCTGTGCAACCCAGACTGCCCAGAGCAGCTCACAAAAATACCTGGGTTTGGTGCTGGAATGGGACCATGGAGCATCATTCCATGGGAACACAGAGAGAGGCTCATTCAGGAGCAAAAGGCTCCCATGATGTGAACAGTATCACCTGCACAACAGAGTTCATGTCTCTCTTGCCCTTTCCTACTCTTTTAACATGCAAAAGGAACTTCCTGGATGAGAAGCAAGTGCAGCAGGTTCACCAGGAGCCTCAGGGATGTGCCCTCAGAGCTGCATTTTCCCCAGCTGCAAGCAACACAATTTCCCTACACACACAAGTGTTTTGTCTGAGATATTTCCTACATTCCTGCAATGCCCCAAAGCAGCAGCTCCATCCTGCCAGGTTCCCAAGATCATCTAAAGGGCACTTCTTGGAAAACATCAGCACCGAGTTCCTCCAGCCCAGATTTTCCCAGGATGTTTGTGTAGTCTCTCCGTGTGATACAGACACTTCATGTGACTCTTCCTACACAAACTGGCAAACAGGGATATCCTCCCAGCCCCACAGATTGCTGCAGTCACTGGAAGAGTCTGTGTTGTAAATAGGTTTTAAATTCAGGTTTCACTCGGGAGGGGGATGAGCACAACTCCTGAGGTGAAGGAGATGCTGCTGCAGCAGCTCTTACCCAGATTTCCTTTACTGCCACTGCACCCAGAAAGTAAATATTTTCATTTTCCCTACTGTTCCCCACACATGACACAGACCAGCAGGACTCCTGCCCCAGCCACCCCAGTGTCCTTCTTCTGCTCTTCTCAGAACATCATGACCACACACTGGAAAAACCAGAGCAGGAAGGAAAACCCAAACCTGAAACAAACTGAATCAGTGAGATAGAGGGAAATGATAAACCATCTCCAATCTGGTCCACAGATTAGGGAAACTGATTAGGAAAACGTTAACTGTAATCCTTGTGATTAGAGTTCAGAGCACGAAGTACTTCAAATCTCCTCTGGAGCTCTGGGGCAGGCTGAGCCCTGGGCACGTCCTAACCAGCTTCAAAGCCAGGCTTGGCTCTTATTTGCATAAGAGTTTCTATTTTAGCCCTTCTGTCCCATTCCCTGCAGGGCTGACAGCAGCAGGCAGGACATGGGGGCAAGAGAACCAGGGGAATTTGGGACCAGCTCAGACTGTCACTGCAGAAGGAGAAGCAGCATGGGAGTGGTGAGGCCATGCAGGGCCTCAGCCACAGAAAGTTTCCCACTACAGAAGTGAGATAAATCTGACTCATCTGCTCTGCCAGGGTTTCATACAACAAAGTCTCAGCACTTCAAGGTGCTGGCATACAGCAGGGAAACAAAAAAACACCCACTGCCCCACCAACAGCCTGGGGGGCAGCTTGTGAAGTGGTTTAAAAGATGTAACTGCAGCAAATTCTGATTTCCAGTCTTCAGCCATCAACATCACGGAAAAAAAATCAGTGGAATTAGCAAAGGGCAGGAAAATGGCCCTGTCTGGGTGAAAGAGGCTGCTGCCATCTGACAGCTCATGGACATCATCTCCTCAGGGCAGGGACTGCACTTCATCATCCGAGACACTTATTTCCTGAGCATGACTTATCACTGCTGAGCTCATCTCCTAAAAATGCAATACATCCCTGTCAAATACTGCCATGGCCCCTCCTTAAAGGTGGCAGATGAATCTGCCCCAGCAGAGCACAGCCAGAGACAGAAAATAGAACAGGAACACACAGTTCTCCAAGAGCTAAAGAACACAAATCTCTGCTCTGACCCCTCCAAGACACAGAGATGACATAATCAAAGGAAATTTTGCAGAGAGATTTCTTCTTCTACCACAAGATTAGTTTACTTGTGTTACGGTTAATTTACTTGTGTTATAATTTGCAAAAAAAAACCTCAGGCAGCCACCAGCATTTAGACTCCACATTGTGCAGACTTGCTCCAAACAGGTCTGGGCAACAGCTGGAAATGTTGATCCCTGCCAACATCCCAAGCCTGCACCTGGTTCTCACAGGAGACCATCTCCAGCAGAACTGAACAGATGGAAAACTACAGAGCAAGAAGTTCAGCAGGTTGGACCAACAAAGCTGCTGCCCATGATGAAAACTCAGGGCTATTTAAAATATTTTTTTAACAGACTTTTAAGTGGGAGTTTGGAAGCCACATTCAGGCATTACACAGCTCAAAAGATTACGACATGGACTGTGCTAAGGTTTGTGTAAGCTGGAACTTTTTGAAGTTCAGCTGAAGGTTTTTGAGGACAATTTAGCTTTAGACTCCAAGTGTTTGGATCCCAGCAGCTTTGTTCCTGTAATCCCTGCTCACACTGGGCTGCGACTCGCCTGCCAGCACACGGCAAACTGCCAGCTGTGACAAGCACAAAACATAAAACCCATCAACAACCTGATGTCTGCTGGCTCTCAGGTCCTGTTATTCACAGGAGTCTGGGTGGCCTGGCCAGAATTCATTCACCTTCCCTGCAGGATCTCCAGGAGGTATTGGATCCTGGAGAGGAAAACACTTGGGATGCACAGCAGGAGTGACCCACTGCAGGAGCAGGGTCAGGGCAGAGTCCAGCCTCCAAGGAGAGGAGAGGCTGAACCTGAAGCCAGTGACTGCTGGTGGGGAGCCTGGCTGGCTCTGTAGTGCTCTGTCCTTCCCAGCTCTCACTCCAACACACCAACCACATGTTCTGCAGAAACCCAGATTTCTATCTCACCAACAGCTTTATGGGATGTTATTCTGGCAGGTGACCAAACCACCACTGACTCTTGTCAGCTCAGATGAGCAAGATTTTATCCTCTGTGATCCCAAAGATCCACATCCTGCAGCAAAGCCTTCCCTTCCTCCTGGCACTGCAGAAATGCCTTTACTTCTCTGCAATAACAGAGTACAAAGAGAAGCCCTGAGCAGAGGTCACCAACAGCGTGCTGCATCCTCTGCCCCACTCCCAGTTTAGAATAAAGGTCAGCAGGTCTCCTTCCACCCCTGCACATGTATCCTGTCCTCTCTGAGAGCTCAGCCAGCTCCTCCAGCAGCTGCCCAGCAGCTCCTGGCACATCCTTTTGGAGCTGCAAACACACTTCTCAGACTGAGTCCCACCCACACTGCTTTATCTGAACTGCTTTTGGTGCTCCCTGGAGCAGATGAACAGCCCTGAAGGGCACCTGAACCCCTGCAGGAGCACAGGGGCTCCAGCTCACCCAGCCCCCAGGGTGAGCAGGGCTGGGGCTCTGCCCTCCACCTGCAGACCCATAACACACAGCCCCCACCTGACCTTCACAGCCCCTTTACCCCCACAGCAGCTCCACAACAGAGCTGGGAACAGATTTTTTATTTCCAATACATCATCTTCTCTCTCCCTCACCAAGCTCCAGCTCCAACCCCCAAAGTAACAGCTGCTTCACACATCTGAAGGTCTGGAAGGAGCAATAAAGCTGTTTATCCTGAAAGGCCTTGAAGCAGCAGCATCCCTCAGGCCAAAGCAAAGCCACAAGTCCCACAGGCAGGAGCAGGGGCTGGAGCTCCCTCTGTGCAGAGCAGTGCTGGAACCCACTCCCAGCCTGTCCCAGCCACCCTCCCAAAACATGGAGGATGTGGATCAGAGGACATGAACCACGTCAGCTCCGTTTTGCTGGCACCTCTACCACAGTCAGGAAATCAGTGGCCAGACATGGGGATGGAAAAGGGAGGCTGAATTTCTACATCTGAAGAAAAACATCATTTGCATCTCAGGGAACAGTGGGGTCCAACTGGCAGGGTTGACACTCTCCTTCCTAATAAATTATTACCCCTGACTGCACAGACATCCACTGATCCACAGCATTTCCAGACTGTGCTGACCTGCTGTTCATCTCCCAGATTCCTGCTGGGCATCAGCAAACAGTTACATTTTTACAAGTTCTTGAAGTTTCACTAAACACTACTTTCTTGAGTATGGAGCATAATTAAAGACTTTTTAAAAACAAGTTTTGGAAAGAAAGATGCTTGGCATGAGAAGGGCTTGTTCACCCCAGAAGACACAGGAAGCTGCTCACACAAACCAGCATTGGGTTTTGACACCCCAAAAGAGAAAGGGGATTGCTTTTAACAAACAACTGCAGCTCCCAGCTCACAAGAAGTCTGTTTCTGCCCAATTCAGGTCAAAATCAAGTTCCTGAAAACCCCGACACAGCTACAAAACAGAACTCTTGTTTTTGGCTGGTTGCCTTGGAGACACAGAGTGATCTCTTGGGAAGAAACCAAGGAATGCATCCTAATATGAGCTCCTTCCTTTTCAGGCATCAACACTCAGCCTTATTACCCAGAGTAAAAGCCACAAACATCCTCTAGGTCAAGAGTAAACAGAAATCTTTCCATTTGTCCACCATCAGCATCTTCTAGATCCTGGCTACAAAGTCATACCCTGTGCTTGACTGAGCAGGAAGGGAACTGAAAGAAAAATGGGTGTTTCTCCTACACCACATTTAATTTCCCACCCAGAAACTTGTGTCTTGACTACTTTCCTTCAACTGGATCTTATTTTTCAAAGGGTCCCTCTTTGTTTCAGCTTCCTGAGTTCTTCAAATGTAACAGGCAGTTACTCCTTTGCCTTTTAATCTCTCTCCTCTCAGAAAACAAATGTTTACACAAGTTCTCCTGCAGGACGACCCCATACACAGCTCTTAGGGAACAGCTGTGTGTGCACCTTGCAGTATTTGGCACCTCAGCTGCACAGCAGGGCACTTAATGCTGTTAAGCTGATAAGAACAGGGCCAGAGAAGCTCCATGACCTGCCCAATGTCACACAAATCCACCACTGACACACAAAACAGTAGTTAACCAATATCACACCGTATTTTAGGCTGGGAAAGGTCCTCTGGAGGTCTCTAACCCAAACTCCTGCCTTAAGCAGGGCTGACCTCAAAGCTCAAAGCTTTCCCCTGGCAAGTTTCAGACACCTCCAAGGCTGGACATGCCACGACTTCTTTGGGTTTGACCAACCAAAAAACAATTCAGTTACTGCATTGGACTTGTGCTCATCTCCTTCCCTCCTTTTTGTCCTGCTAAGGACACCTTCCACTATGCACCATTTAATTGGTTTTACTTGAGGCTTTGTTCTTTGTGCCCCAACAGCATCCCCTGCTCAGAAAAATCAGCTCCTCAGCTCCATCAGAAGTAGGGCTTACCCAAATATGACCATCCCACATGAATTCCCTCTGTGTCTCTGCTCCAGCCAAAGAACACTCACAACATAACATCCTGCATTAATATTTTCACCATTTATACCACACACCTGATTTGGTGTAAATCCAATTAACACCCCAAACTGAACCTGAGCCAAAACAGCTGCCATATGTGCAAACCAGGGAGTGTTTAAGCAGCAGAACAACTCCAGACTGACCAAGCATTTCCCTGCAGGAAAACAAGGGAAAACTTCAGGAGCACTGAGCAAGAATCAACGTTCCTGCTCATTTGCTTGTTCTGGATGTCAAGGTGCTCCAGAGCTGCTCCCTGCATTAGTCACCATCAAATCACCACAGGCTTCATGTGCTTAGGGAGGAATTCGACAGCGTTAAGCCAGGGAAGGAGCACTCCCTGCCTCCCTTCAAATGAGATGCATCCTGCTCAAAGGATTTCCTCAAATTATAATGCTCAGCGCCTCAGGCACCCATGTGCATTCAGTCCCTCAGTTATCTGCTTGGATTTGGGTAACGGAAATGTCCAACAACAACTCCCACTATGGAAAAACATGTCACATCACAGCCCAAAAAGTCGGGATCTGCCACCTCAGTGTACTGCTTTCAGAGCCCAACAACTCTCCCCCACTCCTTTTATCACGTCCAGATGCATTTCACCAAGCCCTACAAAGATTAATTCTCAATTTAGGGCTCACAAGAATCTCTGCCACTCCCCAGGCCGTGAGAAAATCTGGCATTCGCTCACTCCAAAGGCATTTGGAGCCATCAGCATCTCTTGGATCTTCAGAGCTGGAGCTGCACATTCAGAAGGAGCAGGTGGTACAATCCTATCAACGGGAGTTAAGTTCTTGCTGATCTCTTTCTGCCTAATGGAGACCTAATTCCTGAGCCTCTATCAATAGATCACTAATGCAGGGAAGATGCCAATGCCACTCTGCCCAAGTGACCACGGGCAGCTCAGCATGTCCGAGCCCTCAGACACAGCGAGCAGAGCGGGAGGGCAAGCCCACAGCTCTTCAAACCACGCAGCTCCCCCTCATTTCCTAAATTCCTGAAATACTTTACTTTCCATTATCACATCTCCGAGAAGGGATGGGGTGGGACAGGCCCTGCAGTTATCACAGGATATATCCCACCCTCAGCTGCTTTGTGGGACAGACCCCAGTGCCCCCTCCCTGAGGGCAAATTCATTTAATACGCCAAGTCCCATCTCTGGTCCTCAGGCTCCCTTTAAAGTTCCACGAGACAGTAAAAGCAAACAAGACACTGGGCTTGTAAAACCTTTCAAACTCTCCTAATATTGGATACCATGAGAAATATTAATCCCTGATTCCTTCCTCACCATTCTGAAATGTCCATGGCATCAGTGTGGAGGAGTTACACTTTCCCTTTCCTGTTTTCCACCAGCCCCAAGGCTTCACTTCTGAGTCTGTTTTACCCCCTGCTTCAGCCAGCTCTGAGGGCAGCCTCTGGCTCCCACAAGGGGCACACACACTGCCCGTGCTCCCACCAGTGCCTCATGAGAAGCAAACCCAAAGCAGCCACTGCCAGCCTGGCTGCTGAGCACAGAGGTGCCCAGTTACCTTCTTGCGGCGCGAGCCCGTCTTGCTCATGCAGGACCTCTCCAGGGACAGGTACCCCCCGATCACTTCAATCTCGTTCACCGTGGGGTAGCGTTTTTTATGGGATATCCCCCCTGGGGGCCCGTCAGCGTTCTCCACGGCTTTGCCTCTTCCTTTGCTGTCCTCCTCCTCCTCCTCTTCCTCCCTCTGTGGCTTTCCGCTGGTATCAGCAAGAGCCTGCAGCCCCGGGGCCACGGGCTTCCTTTTGGGCACGACAGTGAAGGTGCTGCCTCCCCTCTGCTGGGGGGCTGAGTGCGGTCTGTAGAGGGGCACGGAGGAAAACTCCATCTCCAGGTCAGGGCCAGCTCCTCTGGGCTGATCCGCCAAGCTCCCCGTCCTCGCAGCCGGGCCAGCCCCGCCGTCCGGCTCCACAATGTCATCGATGTAAGTCACAGGTACCAAGGGATCCAGAGGCGGCGGCGGGGAAGTGATGGGCTCTTCCTGCTCCGGGGCGGAAGCCCTCGGGGCCTCCTTGGGTGTCTTCTCCTCCGAGGGCGGTGGCGGTGGCCCCGGCCTGGCAATCTGGGCCGGCGGCTGAGCCGGGCTGCCCTCCCGGCGGGGCACGAAGACGAAGGAATTGCGGGAATTCAGGCGCAGCTTGGCCAGAGCCTGTGCCTGCAGGTCGTGGGCCGGGATGGCCGCCAAGTCGGGCTTGGGGGCCGGGTGGATTTCGAAGGAGCCCCCGGCCCGGGGGGCTGAGGCGGAGAGCGGCCGAGTGGCGCCGGTGGCACTGGGGGCCGGACTGGCACTGGGCAGGGGCGACACGGCCACCTCGGCCTCCTCCGGCTTTGGCCTCCTGGCGTTGGCTCTGGCATGGGAAGGGCTGGTGGATGGCACTGGTGGCCCCTTGGGCGTTGCGGGGCGGCCGGCGGGGACAGCAGCGGGCTCGGGGACGCGGGTGCTGGGGGGCTGCCCCCGCGGTGTGACCGTGAAGGAGTTGGAGCTGATCTTGTGGAGAAAGCAGTTGGCCTGAGGGGCCACAGCCTTGGGGGCAGCCGGGACTATGCAGCTTACCGTGGCCGCAT
>JANPWX010000641.1:770518-823421 GCA_024734555.1 Trochalopteron elliotii
GCTCCGTGCCTTTCACCTTAAATAACTCCGGGGTGATGTGAGGCTCGCACATGACCTGCCGTACTCCCTCAAGCACGGATCCATCACGCACCATCTGCCTCCAGCCCTGGCCGGGCCACAGCGGGTGCCCGGGGTTGAGGATAAAGAGCGGGGCAAGCGGGTAGAGACATTTCCCCGCCTCTGGTGACTCATGGCTCAGGCGCGTCCAGAGCCAACAATGTGCCTTTGTGCTCGGAGATCTCAATGGATTTCTCTTTCGTGGTCTTGTCTGGTTGGCTTTTGAGCCTGTGTAAAGCCCGTAAATCCTGAAATAATGAATCTCACACAGTTTTGCTGCACCTGGCGCAAAGAAAACGCCTCCCTTTGTGGGCATTGAACCTGACATCTGCTAGTTTCACTGCATGCCTGCCTGCCTTTAGAACAAAGCAATAAATCCAGCCATTATTCATCCTCGCCCCTGCCAGTCAGGATTTGAGAGCCTTCTATCATTTCTGTCAACTGCTCCAAGCCTCGGCTGAGTCAGTGAAACAGTGTCAAGGGCTGGGCAGTGAGACTTGGCCGGCCAGCAGTGCCCGGGAGCTAATCCCCCGCGCCGCTGTGTTTACACCCGCGGGGAGCCCCGGCCGAGTGCCCGGTGCCGGTACTAAGAGGCTCCCGGGAATCCCGTTCGTATTTTGGCACAAGAAGGAACGCTGGATTACAAAACCCAGGTGTGATGATGACAGGGACCGGCACTGCGAGGCTGTGATGGCAAAGTGCCACCGGGACACGGCTGATGTGGTTGCAGAGCTGCAACAGGACGTGGCAGTGAGAGCATGACAGAGGCTGGATCTGAGGAACAGCCCCAAGTACAGCCAGGGGACGAGGGGACAGGGAGAGAGCAGGGCCCACGACTCTGTGTGATTTCACTTTAAACTCAGGTCACCTACACAGCTCCCACTCCAGTTTGTGTCATCACCCCCTGTGTGTAACAGGGCACCAAGGGAGAGGGAAGAGGCAAGAGGGAAAAGTAATCCCTTGTAACTGGGCTTCTCCAGCAAATTTGACTTTGTACCTCATGGTGTTGATTTAAAACCAGGACACGTGGAATGGTTCCAGGATAAGGGATAAAGAATAAAGACCAGGATAAAGGATAAAGAATAAAGACCATGCTTCTGGGCACCAGGCCCTCCAGGCACCAGTGGTGCCACAAGGCTGTGCAGTGGGTGGTAAGGGAATAAATGTGATTTCTGTCCTCTGTCACACAGCTGAGGTGAACATGGCATGTCCCACCTCACTGTGGTGGTGGCACATGGAGAATATCCCCAAATGGGGAGGATGGAGAAATGGAGGCTGAGAGATCCCAGGGCTGAAGAAAGATGGCTCAAATGACAGAGCTGTCCAGCCTGTTTCTCTTTGTGCTGAGGGGCTGTAGTTACCACATTTATCAGAAGATGAACATGCAGGTGACTGTCAGCATTGGAGATAAGGGGAAAATTGCAGCTGGGAGTTCAAGCCAGGGCTGCTCCCTTTGGCAATTCACTCAAACAGGCCCACAGGAGGGAAAGTGGTTTATCAGAATTCATACATTGCCTTCTGCCCTCCTGGGGACGTGCAGTATTTCGGAGCCGGTCTGTTTTCCCCAGGGTATTTCCAGGCCTTTAACCTCCCTTGGATTTCCCCAGGGCTCTGTTTCAGTGTCTGGGAGTGTGCTCAGGGATTAGCCTTCCTCCCAGGAAGAGGCACAATCCCTAATGCGCTCTAAATTCCTTAGCACCCCATGCTCACTAAGCTGCAGATGCTGCTGGAACCTGAATCTCTCTGAGCCATCCCTGTTCTATCCCCATGACTGGATTTGTGCCTCTCAGATGGTCCCATGTTTAAATTATCAGGATTTTTTGCTTTCCTCCCCTTTTAGCTGCATTTGGGCCTCTTGTCCCTCTGGAGCTCTGCTCCTGAGTGTTCAGCTGCTGCCACACAGAGATGCCCAGTGCTGTAGGTCCCTCACCTGCACCACAGGTTCATCACACATCATTTCCCTCACACAGCATCTGCCAAGTGCCATTTCCTGGGTTTATAAACTCAGCCAGAGAATGACAATAACCACAACAACACCAAAAATAAATGAGAAAAAACCAGCTTTCCCAGAAACGTCTCTTTTTATTAAATCATGTCTTTAGCCCTAGAAACATTTGAGTACTCAAGGCCTGGTTATCCCACACAAAGCAGCAGAGCCCCAGAGAAATCCGAGGCAGTAGAGATGGCAGAGGGCTCCTGAGTCAAGCAGGGCTGGCCCCATGCCTGGACAGCAGCAGTAGCCAGAAACCACAGCCAGAGTGCTGGGGTCACTGTAACTTCCTTCTCACTTTTCCAAGGAGCCAACCTGCTGCTCCAGATCCCACCGAGACCTCAGAGATCACAGCCTTTGTTTTTAAAACTCTCCATTACCCTCAAGACCATTTTGGCCCCAAACCAGCATGTCCCAGGCTGGGGTCTCCAACCCCAGGGCTCTCTTGGGCCCAGCATTTCCAGCTCCTTGTGCCCTTGCTGTGCCTTCAGCTTCCTGCTGGGATGGGAGAGCAAGGAGGGCTCTGAGTGCTCAGACACGGGCAGGTCTGTGTGGACCCAGCAGAGATGGCTGCAGCCATCCTGCCCTGCACTCCAGCTGGATTTGGGAGAAGAGCAGGACGCTGTCAGCTCCCTCTGAATTCCACAGAGAGCAGAGGCAGAATCAGCAGAGTGGTTTATCTTCACAAGGTTTGTCAGCTGATCAATTCCATTCAAGTGATCTGGCGCTCCCCCCATTATTTTGATAATGTTGCTTCTTTATGTCATTTGGGTGAAAGAAACTTGCTCAATCATCTCAGAGTTTAGGGGCATTATTGGACATAACCTATCCTTCTCCACATTTACCAGACCCATTGTCACTGTTTCCTTTTCTCCTTGCTACTCAGGCACTGAGTTTTCTTTTCAGAAAGCTGCTGATGTCCCCTCACTCTGCAGAAGCAAACAGAGCTGGAAATGAAAACTGGTGCCTCAACTCTGAGGGGAGAAAGATCCCAAAAGGGCACTGGCTCCCTGCCCTGGAGAGCTCAGGTTATGCTGTTACTTGGTATCACAACTGAAATCACCCCAGTTCCAGGAATAGTGTTATTAAAGAACAACAGGAAATACACAGCAGAAAGGCTACAGCCCATTCAGCACATTTGGGTATGACTGCAGCCTGGTTCCCTGGGATGGGGAACACCAAACCTGCTCAGTTCCTTCAGCCACCCCCACCTGAACCCCCAGCAAAGTCAGGTCTGAGCAGGGGGGCACAGCAGGAAGCAGGATCCCCCTGCTCAGGGGCCTCACTTGGCTGTGTTTATCTCTGAGGATTTTAGAACATTCCAAAGGTAAGGGCAAAGATCCCTGTCCTTGATTTCCCAGCTCTGCACCAGCTCCACCTTTACAGCACCTTGTTAGGTGGGTCTGTATTACTACAATGGAGAATCAGCACTAAAATACAAATTAGAAACCAATTATCTCATAACCCCCTACTTTTCACTCAAGCTTTTTGAATCCAAAGTGCATCTGAGCTGGTCCTGAGCCAGAGACCAGGGGACAGTGGCAGTGACCAGCCCCTGGTCCAGTGACCACTCCACAGCCTCAGCAGCAGCTCAGTCACCCAGGTGAGAAACATTCCCCAGGTACAACATAACACAGCCCTGCAGACCCCGGGAGGAGAGTGGGGAGCAGGGCAGGGGCTGTGCCTGAGGGTGTGGCTGTAGAGATGGGAAAAAGCACAGCAGGGGCCACCCCAGGACCTGGGAGCAGCACCTGGGGACACGGGAGCAGCACAGGGCCCCATGGGGTGCTTGGGGGTCTCTCTCAGCTCAGCAATGCAGGTGGAGAGGCTCCTCCTGCTAAAGGTTTATAGGGCACTCCTGCTGTGATTATCAACCAGGCCACTGGGATGCTGAGATAAGGAAGATTGGAATGCCCATGGACTGAGTAATTATCCCCATTCTCGGAATATAGGGCAACAACCTGTGATGGGTCTTATCTGTCCTTACCTATGTCACTTTTATGGATACTCTAAAAGCAATACAATACTGTGAAAAATTATTAGGTTGCATTATTTCTTTAATATTTACTAAACATTTATGGAAAAAAGCAATGTCGTTTCTCTTCAGACGGATTCTTTACATTTTAAGTCCACAATGTTTATTCCTTTCAGTCTTTACATTTCTCACACTGGCAGTAAATTGGGCTGAAGTTACTTGTGAACCAAAGCTGCTGCTGGTTCCTGGTGCTCTTTGATAGATCATGCACTGCCCCAGCAAGAGGTTATCTTACCATTGACACAGCAGGATCACCCGGGAATAACAATGATCCCAATCAGGGTCATGGCCATCAAACCACCCATTTACTCCCTCAGCTCCCACAGAGGGGATCATTAACAGGCTGACTTGCCAGTAACAGTTTCCAGTTGACTTTGGCTTGTGTTTCCAGAATGAGAATTAAAAAACAGTTCCATGGAAGATGCAGAAAGCCAGGGATAGGCTGTGGTCAGTAGGACAAAATACAGGATCACAAAGTCTTTACAGGTGACATGGAAAATGATATCAGCACTCAGCCCTTGGGAGGACACTGGGATCCTTGGGAAGGGCTGTCCCTAGCTCTAGGGACTGGCACAGCAAAACCCAGAGCACAGAGCAACTCAGCTTGACCTGAGCTGAGCTTTACCTGAGCCCACCTGGCAGTGGGGCCTGGTTCCCCGAGGAGAACATGGCCCAGCACATCCCTGGTGGAGGGTTCTGAGAGCAGGTGCCAACTGAGAGAGCCCTGGAAGGATTTTCTCACTCATACAGTAACATATCTTATCCTGGACTAAGACATTAAAAATATCCAAGTGTGACTCAAACCAGCTTGTGAAGGGCTGAATGTCTACACTCAGACCCAGAGAGCAGAGTGAGCCTGGCATTCCACCTCCAGTGGGATTAAGAATGGGGCCAGGGCTAAGGACATGCTCCTGTTCCCAGATCCTGCCAGGCTGGCTGTTTATAACCAGCATTTTCCATTCTTTCAGCCAACCCCACTGGTGCTGCTGAGGGTGCTGAGCAGCCCTGCCAGCAGAGCCTGGGAACAGGAACTGCCAGGCACAGGTCAGCCAGGCAGAAGCAGCAGGAGCTGTTTGTGGGGTGGATCTGTGCCAGGATCCTGAGCAGTGCTCACACAGCTGGACATCACATCCCAGCCTCACACTTCCCTGCACACAGAGCAGCCCCCCAGAGCTGGGGACAGAGCCTGGGGTGAGGAAACAGGAGCACATGGACACACCACTGGAAGCAGGAACCCTGTGCTGAGCTCCAGGCAGCAAGTCCAGGCTGAGGAATGAAGAATAAATTCCTTCCTGGAGTTTCCTGCACAGAGGCTGAGCCCCTCCACTGGCTCTGGTGGCTTCAGAGGTGGGAGCAGGTGGGGTCCCACAGCAGAGTCCTCACACGGGCAAGATGAGCTGGCTGGGTACCTTTTGCAGTCAGATGTTTTGCTGGAACTACAAGGATTTTTCTGCTTTTGTTTTTTAAACACAGGTAGGGATTATCTGGGAATTCATGTTTCCCACCCCAAGCCTGGAGGTCAGCTGCAAAGGGAAGCTGGTGGCTGCAGCATGAGCAGAGGTGCAAAAAGCTTTATTTGTTTCTATCTATTTCTACATCCCATGGGTAATTTGAATTTTCTTCCCTTTCCTTCCCAGCCAAACAAGAGGAAAAGAGAAAAGCCTCTCTGAAAGTGCCACACCCACAGAGCCTATGATCCCCCAGGCCTCTCCAGCTGAGTGAACATTCCCTGCAGGCACCAGAGAACATCCTCAGGGCCACTCCCAGCACGAGCCAGGCTGAGGAGCAGGGCTGGGACAGCTGAGGCCCTTCCTGCCACCCTCCTCTCCTGGAGGTGACACTGCCAGCCCAGGCTGTAACATGTTTATCACATTAACAGGTGTGATAACACATTTACCCAGGCAAGGGCTGGGGGTCACATCCAACACTGCCTCCAGCAAGGGCAGCACAAACCCCCACCCGTGGCTGGTGAACAGCCAGGGCTGGCACCCAATTCAGCCATCTGGCTTTAATCTGCTGCTCTTCAAGTGAACCGGGTGTCCCCACCCTCCTGCCCCTGCTAAAGGCAATTCCAGAGCTCAGAGGAGCAGCAGCAGTTCCCTGCTGGGACAGGGCACTGGGGATGGAGCTGCTCGTTGCTCAGCCCTCACCCAGCCCAGGCACACGGAACTGCCGGCGGCACAGGAGAGAACTGGTTTCAGACACACCCCGAGAGCAGGGGGGTGAGAGCTGAAGGAACAGGTAGGAGTAGAAAGACACATTGTCCTGTGTGCCCGGCAGGCACAGCTGCCCCGGGCAGGGCACTGCAGGGAGCCCCAGAACCCTGGGGGCTGCTGCAGGGGCACAGGGGGTGAGGAACACACGGGGCCTTGGGGCTGGGACCATGCTGGGCTCATCCTTTATAGCCTGGTCTGACTGAGGAAGTTCCAAGCTCTATTTTTATTTCTAAAGTTTAAATAATTGCAATTTTTATTTGCCTCTGCTGACCCTTTCCTTTCCCAGCAGCCACCTGAAAAACTCCACCAGTGAAAAAGGGGAATAAAAGTGTTTTCCTCTGTTACCAGTGGTTTATGGCAAGGACGCTGCCACACACAGGACATCAAACATCACAACTCAATTCCAGTCACAACTCTGAGAGAATTTCATCTCTGTAGGTAAATGAATGCTACAAAGGAAAAAATATGTTCATGTCATAAACATCACAAGCTATGAGGAATATAGATCTTTGGAGGGAAATGCATTCATCAGTTGTCATATCCCATAAACTGCACCAGGAGAACAGTCCATAGTGTCCATTCCAACACAGAAATTACTGTACAATCTACCTTCTACTTTGCACCCCAAGTACTACAAGTGGTTAGTGAGGATATACAATAGTTCTACAGAGAAATCACTCAAGTGGATACATAAATGGGCCCTTTGGGGGTTAAATAAGATTTTCAATAGTTCCACAATGCTACATTCATGCTACCAAGTTCACTGAATTGGGATTTGAGAAACAAGAACAGTTTGCCTGTCTCCAGTTAGGAGGTGAAAGGGTCAGAAAGGGAGAGAGTTTTGTGTCAGCATTTTAATCCTCCCACAACCATTTCCTTCTCCAGATAATGTGACTTTGTGCTTTCATTGCACCTCTGGCTCCCACCTCTCACCGCAGAGCTGGTGGAAGCTCCAATGTTAAACAGTAATTGGCATAAATTTGGGCTTCTTTTTCTTTTACATCTGGCATTTTCTTCCAAAAGCTACAGACTGGTGCCTGTTCTCCCTTTCACTGTAAGTCTGGCAAACCTGACTGAGTCCAGGGATGAGACAGGCTACCAAAGCCCCCAACCTGGGGGAGGCAACAGCCCACACCTGTCTGTGTGGCTTTCAGTGACCTTAAACTATATCTCTCCACTTATTCCTCTCCTTACTGTATGTACATTATCCCTTCAAAAGTTTTGCTATAAAACTGCTCTAAATGTAAAGGGTTCAGCAGTTCTAGCCAGGGGCCTGCTCCCCAAAATCACAACCACAGGTATGGCACAGGGGAAGGAGGACTCTACAGATCAGAACACCAAGTTCTCTTTGTAAGTAGTTAAAAGAAAATTTGTACATGTACTTTCCTTCACTTCACAATCAACAAATTTGAGATACCAGGAAATCAGGAAAGTAAGGTAATCCTTCCCTGTTACTTCCTATGCTTGTAAAAGAAATAACTTGTGTCACCTCCCAAAATTGCCAGTGACCTACACAGACTCTAAGTACTATTTGTCCTCTGAAAGGACAGCAGAATGTGAAAAAGCCCCATTCCCAAAACCAAAAAAGCACCCCCTTACCTAACCAAACAAAAATAAATAGATTCCAAAAGATACCATCAAATATCAAGTACAGACCTGGGCTCTCAGGCTGCTCTGACAGAGCTCGGGGTTTTCTCTGTCCTACACAGGAAGGGGCTGAGCAGCTCAGACCCAGAAACAGGTCAGGGGAAAAGGGGTGGGTTATGCACAAACAACTGGCAATCAAGTGAACAGAGAAGAGTCAAACTCATGCTCCAAGCCCGTGCTGTGCCCCTCCAGAAGCATTTCTCCCAAATGCATCAGTGCTCAGCCCCCTCAGAGGGGTCTCCACACAGGAAGAGAGCTCCTCTCCCAACACACAGCAAAACACTGGCATGAACAATTAATTACCATGGCTATTAATTTCTAATTCATTTTTATACCAAAGCGAGCCTGACAGAGGCTTCCCAGCCAGGTCCCGTGTTTCTAACCTAAAGTATTTCAGCAAAACTAAAGTTCCATAGTTTTGCAAGCAGCAAAATAGAAAGTAATGAAGTTGTGGCTAACTGGAGGAGAACTATACATTCGTGACAGCACGTACAGGTAGTGCAGCACAGCTACTCTGAAAGGAACCAAACCAATGCAGCAGACATGCAGGGTCTGCTAACTTATGTTAAAACCATGTTTGCTGGTGATTAAATATGTCTACAGAAGATATATTACCATTCTGAATATATTTTCAAGCAGACCAAAAATACCTCATCTATTGGTTATGGTGTGTTATTTTTAACTAATTAAATATCGGGAGGGATTTTACCCCCTTCCCTTGCTATAAAAATTGCACTTATTTTCTATTAAACAAAACAAACAAACAAAAAAGAAGATTTCAATTCTATATCCCAGTATATATTCACATGGAAACGGGATCATCTTGCTCTAAGCTTGCAGGAGTAGGTGTAGCAGTCCTTGCTCTCCAGGACTCCCAGCACAGAAAGTCCCACCAGGACAACCCCCTGCTCCCTCTGTGCTCTGGTGACTTCTTCACTGTAGTGCATGGGTTAATTGGGTTTGTGTGTTTTTTTCGTAAGAAAACCTGAGCTTCAAAAGTCTTTAAAAGGACCTGGAATCAAATCTGGCCCATTCTGACCCAAAACAGCTCAGTTCTGCCAGGAACTCCATCCTGTCCTCGTTTCACACAGCTCCTCCTGAGGCCCCACGGCTCGGACTGAGGCCAGCGAGGTGTCACTGTCACCCCCTTCCCTCCAGTCTCTCTTGGCCCAGGAGACTTTTCCTCCCGACACTTCCGAGGGCTCCTCCTCCCCTCCCTTTAGCACTGCTGCCTCCCGTAGGGCTGTGAAGGGCTCCCTGTGCCAATAAAAAAGTCTCTCTGCAATAAAGCATGACTTCTTGGACACTGGTGATGAGCTTCCTCTTGCCAAAGTCTTCTCCAGCTCATAAAATGTCATCGTAATCCAATAGCTTGGAGTGCTGGCGGGTCTTCCAGAGGCGGTAAAGGCGGAAGTCAAAGTAAGTCTCAATCATTTGCTTACCTAGAAGGGAAATGGGGCACAGAGGTCACACCCTGAAAGGAGCACGAGGGAGAGGTGACAGAACACAGCAGCACAAACCCCCAGTCCCATCAAACCCCCAGTTTAAACGAAATACCTTTGGACAGCAAATGAAATAATGCAGCAAAATATTTAGTTCTATTATAGTGAGCTGACGTATCAAAACAAATGTTTAATTTTAGTGATTAAAACAGTAAGGTGCACGTCTGTTTACCCCATCTACAGAATTAAATTGAAATAAAACATGAGGGTCTATATTTGCCATATTAGTCTTTGTCAGATCCATAAAAAGCAGACTTTATCAAGGTCAGTCAGCATGCCCTTCTTGTGACTAATCTCACCTTTCTACAGCAGAGTGTCAAAATGTGGCATCTGACCATACTTATCTATTTTTAGAAATAGATATAAAACTGAGAAAAATCAGCCTTATTGTGGTAGATCTTGAAGAAACACAATGTAGATACTCCTTAACCCAAAAGGGCATAGGAAGAATGTGGAGGGCACAGGGACCCATCCATGGCAAACACTGACACTGGGCACGTGGAGGGGCCCGTGAGAACCAAACATCTTTTTAGATCTCCTCAACCATGAACAGCTCCCTGTAATCCCT
Source organism: Trochalopteron elliotii (assembly GCA_024734555.1). Lineage (NCBI taxonomy): Eukaryota > Metazoa > Chordata > Aves > Passeriformes > Leiothrichidae > Trochalopteron > Trochalopteron elliotii. The sequence goes on from JANPWX010000641.1 coordinate 780,534, forward strand.
TGGCAGGGCTTGTCCCCGGGGGCAGGAACTGAGCACAAAGTCTGTCCCCAGACTTTGACCTCTCTGCTCTGAGTGCTGAGGGGAGCTGGGGGCTGGAGAGGATCAGCCACAGCCTGCATGAGGCACAGGAACTTCAGAGTAAACCAGGAGTTAACTCCTTGTAAAGAAACACTAAAAATAATTAACACTGAAAATTCTAATTTAAAAATACACATTTTTTAATGACCAGGCCATCCTTGTCTTGCTCCTGTCTGTGCTCTCAGCAATGAGGTCACAGCACACACCAGTGCCAGCTGTGTCCCCCAGCCCCTCTGACTGAAGGAAGTCTCACAGGCAGCCAGGAGGTGCATTTGAAAACACAAGGGCAAACAACCCTGCACTCAGGCAGGGCTCAAGGAGGGGATTTTCACTTGTGAGGCCTGATTAAGATTAGTTTTAGATGACTTTGCAAAGGATTACGAGGGTACACTCTTAGTACGTCCCAGACTGATCAAGGGGATAAATTGAAACGTATTCTTCAGCCCAGCCTCCTGAAAGCTCAGCTGCTTTAATGCCTGCACACAGAACCCACTGCCTGGCCTGCTGAGCTGCCCACAAACCCAGGAATTTCCCTGCAAGCTGCTCCTGGACACATCTGAGAGTGTTTGCTCTGGGACCTGTGCAGGCACCGTGTGCAGCTGAACTGATCATGCACAGAGAACTGAACAGCCTGGCCTAGAGGGAGGTGTCCCTGCCCATGGAGGGGTTGGAACTGGGTGATCCTTAAGGTTCTTTCCAACCCAAACCAGTCTGTGACTGAACTCTGTGATTCTATGAACTCTGCACAGCTGAGCACCAACGTGTTCAACTCCTGCACATTCCTGAGGGTGAAGGGAGGTAAGAAAAACCCAGCAGTGCTGAGACCAGAGGTGTGGGCAGCAGAGAAGTGCCTACAGCTGAATCCTGCATGGTTTTATCTGCCAAGAACTAAAGTAAAGATAAAAGAAAATGGGCAAATTCAGAATCTGTCGCTTGTGAAACTGCACTGTGAATTACTGATACTGACAAACAAACAGGAAATATCCTGTAGCTTCTTGAAATATCTCGAGCTATAGGAAATAAAATGGAAAAGGGCCAGCATACTGAGCTGTAGAATGGCTCTGATGGGCCATATCCCAGCTGCTTATTGATACAATTCACTTGGTGCCAGTGGTTTGAGCTCTGGAGAAGAGACCCCAGCACACCTGGCTACAGAAAACATTCTGCTCCATGTGCATTTCCCCCCCATACTCCTCATGCCCTAATAATGATGGATTCTCCTACACTCAGCCTGGAAAGCTGTCTCCTTTGCATTGCCAGGATCTTGGGAGAGGCCTCTGCAGCCTCAGGCACAACAAAGAGGGCATTTGAAATGTGAACATATGCAGGAACTGCAAGGGGAAAACCAGGGGAAGCAGCTGAGCTACACAAGGTGGTTACAAGCAAAACAAAGACCATGGCAGGACTTAAGGGAGTCAAAACTGCTTTTTCACAAAGATGACCCTGAAGGAAGCAGACTGGTTAACAAGGGGTGTGTGTGTGCCTTTGTACAGGAAATAAATTACCTTGAGCTGATAGTTCAAGTGGAGACTCAAAGGCAACCCTATAAGGATTCATTAAGTTTTTCAGATTCTGAAATAGCTGCAAGGAAAACGTATCAGAGTTAACAGCTGAAAACAGTGATGACTCCTGAGCACCCAGAATTGCCCATCTTTGTTCTGGAAATCCTTCCACCCATGTCCCTTAAAACACCTATCTCACCAGTAAATAAATAAACCAAGTGCTTTCAACAACTCTTCTCCTCAAAGGTTTCAGTTATTTGTCCTGCACATCACTAATCCTTCCTCCCCTGCCCCACAATCCAGAGGGTGGTTCTCCCTGCAGCTCCCACAGGACAGGACAGCAGCACATTCCCACCCAGCAGAAGAGGCAGGTTTAGAGCTCCCAGTGTGACTCTGGGCTCCCTGGGCCCAGCAGATACTCCAGGGGTGACCCACAAGCTCCTACCTTCTCCCCATTGGGGTTTCCAAGAACATAGCAGCCCATGATGTGGATGATATTTGGTTCAGGATTGACTTTACTCATCAGCCGGCTCAACCTCTTCCAGAAGCTGGAAAAAACAGAACACATCATTAAAAAAAAAAATCTCCTCATAGGCACAATTAATGCCAAGGATGTGTGCACACAGCACTCACACAGGGCCTAAGGTTTGTAGCCTGGGCAGGAAACTGCTCAGGAAGAGCCACTGGATCTCAGACAAGGAAGAACAGGGGCAGAGCCAGGGCCTGAGGAGCAGGTCCAAGTCATGTGGCAGAGAAGGAGGAACAGCCCATTGAGCCAAGGGAGCTCCAAAGTGAGGAGAAGGAAGCAAAGTGCCCCAGGAGGGCCTCTGGAGTGTCAGTTTTACCAAGTATTCCCTCCAGCTTCCTCTTTCCCATCTCTATCAACAACTGCCCTTTCTGAACACGAGGGTTATCAGTGCACTGATTCATTTCCAGGGCATGAAATCAGCAGGGAACAGCTGGAGAGATTGTTCTGAGTGAGACAACACAGCCCAGGCAGCTCCATGTCAGCCCGTGCTTGGTGCTGCTCACAGTCACCCCCACCTGATGTGCAGTGACTGTGACCAGGCACTCAGTGCCTGAGGGATGTGAAACACGACCCCCTCCCCTGGGCAGAGGGTTGGAGCAGACTTTTGGGGGCCTCTAAAGCCCAGAAGTTCCTCCATGGGTGTTCCAATCAGCCTGCAGCCTCAGCTCTCCTCAGCACTGTCTCCCAGGAACACAAAAGCTGGATGGAGACATTCACTTCCAAGCTCCCAAACTTTCAGCTGTGTGTTGGCAGCTTTCTGCAGATCCCTGATTTATCAGCTTGGGAGCAGCTATGTCTGGGATGTGCTCAGAATTGTGGATGTGCACACGTGCTGGAGAATTCCACAGCCACTGTCTGTGCCAGGGCACGAGACTGCTGAGCAGATGTTGATTTTAATACTCAGTTCTCATGCCAACAAAAAGTTGTGTAGGAACAGGTTTGGTGTACATCCTCTCCTCCACAGCCAGGCACTGTTAGCCAAGCAAGTTTGAGCCAGCACAAGCGAGTAGGCAGCAAAACAGGCAAAGCTTTACTGTCTGCAAGGAGCAGCAAAATTGCTCAGCACTCCCAGCTGAAGGCTGGCATGTTAGTGAAAACCCTTCTCAGGAACAGGCTGGACTTTGAGCAGGCTTTGCAGAGACAAATTCCATTTCCCCCTGGCCAGAGTCAGCTGTGGGGGAACACTCTGGATTTTTGCCACAGTCCCCAGCTTAGCAACGGTACCACAGCACCAGAGGCTCAAGGTGTATATTCTCATTTCTGGTCAGTAAAGCTGTCTTTAGTAGAAGAAATATCTTTTTTTTTCCTCCTCTTTTAACAGTCTCTATCTACAGAGACACTAAACAGATACAAGTGTAAATCTCCTGGTGAAAGGGCTGCAGCAACTCCAGGGATGAGCTCAGCTCTGCCACCTTTGCTGTCACCCCTGAATGAGCTGTGAGCTGCTATTCAGTGCCTCCTCAGCCTCCTCATCCCCTGACCAAGCCACCCCAGCCACCTCCACTCCTCCTGCACCACCGTGTGGTGCAAACATTGAACAAACCCAGCAGAAAAATGCCATGCAAGCCCAGAACATGACACAGCCACTCACAGGATCAGATCTTCCTCCTTCTCCACTTTGGCGAAAGTGGCAACTTTGTTCTTTAACAAGTATAAGTGCCCGGGGCCTCCCTGCAAGAGACAGACAGACAGACAGATGGAAACCCCTTTGCACAGGCCCTGAGGAAACAAACCCTGGATGTGTTTCCACCTATTTCCAAACCCCAGCCATTCCCAGAAGCGCCACAAGGGAGCAGGGCAGCCCTGCACTGCAGCCCTGCTCAGGGAACATCCACACACGGACAGCGTGCTGGGGCTTGGATTCTCTGGTTTTTGCTGTTCTGTGCCCACATCACTCCAGAAAGGCACAATAATACATTATAAACCCCATTGTGGGTGGCTGGAGAGTAACAGGGAAGACAAGAAAGTCCCTGCCAGTTGGGGATGCTGAGGGTGGGCAGAGGAGAAGCTGAGCACAGCAGGGACAGCAGGCAAGGGCTGGCACTGCAGAGGAAATGGACTGGGGCAGCAGGAGGCATGAACAGATTGACACAACACCAGGAACATTAAAAGTCACAATCTCCAGGTCACTGTGCAGCAAAGCTGCTCCTCTGCAGCACTGGGCACATGGAGGGAGTTAAGTCAGGTCACCTCCCTCACTTCTCAAGGCACAGCTGCCAGGGAAGTCCACAGCTGACCACCATGAGGAACAGCAAACATGGCAAGGAAATCCCCAGCAATCCCCAAATCCAGCAGGGCCTGGACTGTCCCAGCCACAGCTCCAGCCTGACCCTTCTCCTGTGTCCTCTGGCTTCCAGCTCCCAGCTGAGCCATCTGCCAGCCTGGCCCACAACACACACCACTGTCACTGTCACACTAAAGCTGGGTGGAAACCATAACTATGACACTGCAAGTGCTTGTTCCTGTCTCTGGAATCCTTTCTAGGCCAGTGCTGACACTGCTCGTTGAGAGAATCAGCCCAGCTCTTGACTTGGCCTCACTAAATCAGATTTGATTTCCTGCTGTCACAGCAATTTGAGACTGCTCCATGTCTGGGAAATGGGAAGTGAAAGCTGTGCCTTGCCAGCGACTTTAATGGATGCTGACTTTGGAATATTGGTTCCTCTATGTCACTTTCCTCACAGAGAAAGACAAATTTGTAGCAAATCACCCCAGTGTTTAACAACCTTCATGTACCTGGCAAAATATCAGCATCTTCCAGATTTTGCAGCCTTTCCGATAAATGTTAAGTTTCTTCTCTATTTCCTCTGCAAAAACAAAACAAAACAAATAACAAAACATGTTGGAGAAGATGAACCATGGACAAAGCTCAAAATTAATCTTATTTCTTTACACCTAGTCCTGAGGGCAGGAAGCTGAGCTGGCAGGGGTGCTCAGGACATGCCAAGGATGCTGTGGGGAGCAGGAAATGTCAGCAATGAGACAGGGCAGAGAGGGGATGGAACAGCACCAGACACTGCTCTGTAGTGACCACAGCTCTGGAGCAGCCCCAGCCCTCCTGGCCCTCTGTCACTGCCCCCACTCCCCACCACAGGTACAACAAACCTGCTGCCCTGTGCCTCAGTTTCCCTGCCACAAACCATGAGTTTAGCACAGAAAACAGGCCACAGAACTGAATGTTTATTGCAGCAGCACATCCAAGAGCAGCTGACTGACTGTCAGGGGTCACTGGGGTGACAAAAACACCTCTGTGAGTGGCAGCTGAAGCACAGGGCAGCTGAGTGACTTAAATATTGATGGTTACATTTGCAATGGGCAGGAGATGAGAAAAGGAGGAAACACTCACGTACCCAGGATGTCATCAAAGGTGGCGTGTTCATGGTCCTGGAAACCAAGACAGAAGACATATAAAGGTTCACTGTCACTCCACCAGCTCCCTAATAATCACACAATCCCATTCCAAGGATGCTTTAAGAGCACAAGTACACAAACTGATGGCTGCTGGTCACAGCAGCAGTTACCCTCACCCTAAATCACATTTCAGCACAGAAGCTGAACAGTCCATGAAGATCAAATCCACCCCAAGGCTTGAAGCTGAAGCCTGCAGACATGTCCAAAGCACAGACTGTCCCTCAGAAGCAGTCAACATCAGCCCTGACTATTTGGCCCGTGTTTTGCAGCCACTCTCTGGCTTTACCCCTGCCCAAGCTGGCTGACAAACAGCTGCACTCCCAGCACAGCTGCCTCTGCCACAGCAGGGTCATCAGGACAACTAACAACCCTCCAAGGAAGAGAGGCAAGAGCAGCAAGGCTAAACCCCAGCAGCACTGCCTGCTGCACACTGACACTGCCCTTGCTGGGCTCTCAGTCCCACCTTCCCTTGCAAATTAAGTGATTAGGAAAAAGAAACCCATGACTCCTCAGTGCTGTTTCAGACACCTGCTCAGGCCAGACTCCCAGTGGAAAGTCAGAGTTAAATTAATGACTCACAGGGATGCTCCACTGCACGTGGGGTGATGGGGTTGGTGCTTCACCGCTGAGCTCCGAGGTGCTGCTTATGCCAAGGACGAGCATAAGGAGGAGCCCTAAGCCTGGCCATGCCTGCCCTGCCTTCCCTTGATAATCCTCCCAGGCAGCTTGGCTGGGTCTACACAGCCCAGAGCCCATGTGTGTCATTTCCACCCCACCTGACTGTTCCACCTGGACCTGAGCCCCCACAAAGCTACCCCAGACCCCAAAGCTGGGTCCAACACACCCCCAGCCCCTTCCTGACAGCTTTGCCAAATCACATCAGCACTGTGTCACCTTAACAGGAACTAGGGAAATAAAAAAGTCTCTATATGATTCCTGTTCTCATCCACAGCAGAACTGATTTACTTACATAGAGGATGGGGATGATGGAGGGGTCGTCCCTGCGGATGATTGTTGGGACATACTCTGCTTTGGGCACCTTGGAAGAAATGAGCTGCAAAGGGGAAAAAAGGTGCAACAGCATGAGGAGAAGGCAGTGGAGTGTGGACAGAAGCACAAAGGCCACAAAACAGTGCCCTGCTCAGCTGTTCTCAGGTGTTACTCAAAGCAGCAGCTAATCCAGTCTATCCACATCCCAATGGAAGGTTTCCAGCCCAGAGCACCCCCAGGCCTGCCAAGTTCCCCTGAGTGTCACCATCTCCTTGATCCCCAACACATGAGCACACAGCTCTGCCCTCAGGCTGCACTGGGCCCAGAGCAGTCTGGAAAGGGGAGACTGGGGTGCACAGAGGATGGAGCAGCTCGTGCACCACCATGGATGGCTGTATCCCAGCGAGGATCACTCCTGCAAAACCTCCTTTCAGCTGTAGAGAGTGTTGAGTGTCTGGTGGGACCTGCACAGGGCCCAGCCAAGGGCTGGCACTGCACCAGGCACAGCAGGCACAAGGCTGCAGGTGTCAGACAGTGCCTGACAACTCTGGCTGAAGCCTCAGCTGCCTCCAGCAGCACCAGAGCCTGAATTCTGTTGTGATTCCAGGCCCCTCAGCTCCTCACTGTGGGAACAGAGCTGGCAGTGGTGCTCAGGTCTCTGTTTTCAGGTTAACAAGCCTCAAGCTGATTTGGTTCTGTGTTGGTGTCAGTCCTGCTCTGATTTAGACTACAGATCTCTCCTTCTAGTTTTCTTTCAATGCATTACCCCCAGCAATAACAGATCTGAACCCATGTCACGTCTTGGTTCATCTCTGAGTGACCCTCACAAACACTGAGGCAGTGCCTATACAACAGACTTCCCATGAACATCCTGAACTTAGCAGCACTGAGAGGACAGGCAGAGCACGAGCTGGAAACTCTCACCATTATTTTTGGTGGAATAAAGTCTTCTCCGTCACATGCCATGGCTTCAAGTTCCTTTTCTGCTTCCCAGTTCAAGTCAAAGTCACCATCCAGAGTCCCGCAGGAATCCTGAAGGTCATGGCCTGCCAGAACACGGGGAGCATTACAAGGGCAGAACAGCTTTCCCCACTCCATCCTGCCTTGGCAGCTTCCTCACAAGAGGTGCCACGACACTCGTGCCGTTTTGTCACCCACAGAGTGACTGACACCACTCTGGGGCTGGTGTCTTAGACAAACATGTAACAAATGAAGAGTGCACAGAGAGCTCACACCACGTGTCACAGAACTTCATCACTCTTGCAGTCACCAAGCTTGGTTTTCAAATGTTAAGTCACAACAGTCACCCTGTCACTCCAGAAATGGTGAAGGAGACAGAACACAGACAGACTCTCTACACTTCAGCACTGCCAGGCTGATAAGCAAAGTCCAAAGACTTCAAAGCTGGTCTCCTTGTAGTAATTACTGCTCTGACTACATCTTTTAAGGAATTATAAAGAAAATCTGCCTTGCTGGTCAGACTGATCCTGGCAGAGAAGTCTTAGAGCGTGCGTGAGGACAGCTGCAACAAACACAGTCATATTGCAACAGTAGACTTGAACTTGTTCTCCAAATCGACCTTACCTGTTGGCCTTCAAATGCCTCCTGGGGAAAAAAACATCTGGAAGGAATATAATTGACCATTAAAGGTTAAAAACAGAGATGGTTGCTGGACTGAGGAAAGAGAACCGAGGTGCCACTGTTTGTGCCTTGGGGATGTCCGAGTGTCGCTGGGCAGTGCCTGGAGCCTGTGTGAACCACAGCTTTTCCATGGCTTTTCCATGGCTTTTCCATGGCTTTTCCATGGCTTTTCCATGGCTTTTCCATGGCTTTTCCATCCGCCTCCGGGCAGCTGAGGGAGCAGGGAGGAATCAGACTGCCAAACAACAGGGTCAGGTTTTGAACCTGGTCTTTCATACACCTCCCCCTGCAACCTGGGTCTTCTACACCTGGCAGGGCCAGATCTCTTGCTTACCTGGTAGATCAGGGCATTTCATTAGTGAAATTCCCTTCAACATAGGCAAACTCACATCCACCAAGCTCCTGCCTACAGGCTTGCAATAATATCTGTGTAAAACAGCCATTCCCTTTTTAAGAGTACAGTGGGAAGATGCTGGCATTCCTTCCTGTAAATGAACACAACAGCATCTCAGTCCCCTCAAGCAGAACACGGCAGCATTACTGGGGATTCCCAGAGGGATTCCTGGCAGCCCAAATGAAGATCAGATTGCCCCAAGCTATCACCTGTGCAGAAAATCAAAGCTCCATCTCATCAGCTGTGTTCTTGAGCTATTCCACACTAGGAAAGAGCTCAGAAGGGGCTCCTGCATGGGAAGCCATGTTAGCCCCACTATGGTGAAGGCGGCCTTGGACTGGTGAGCTTCCAGAGAGGTTGTTTTGGTGGCAAGAGGATAAGGGATGATGGGAACAGAGGGCTGTAAGAGAGCTGTACCACTGGGTACCCTTTGGCAACTGCTCAATAATCTGAGGTTGGATGAGTGGTGCTCTACAAATAAATACAGGTACACACAGATGAACAGGTACATACACCTGGAGCGTTACCTGCTCCGATCTCAGGAAACTAAAAAAGGATCACAGACAGGACAGAAGGGCACAGAGGAGTTACTCCAGTGGGACTCCAGTCAACAACTGCTGGAGGGTTTGCCCACAGGAGGAAGCTCAAAGGACTCAGAACTCACTTTCTCGAGAGTCATGGAAGGAATCAGCTTTGATGGGAGTCGGGTCACTCCAGGACCTGCTGAAGCTCCTCTCACGCCGTTCGGCAAATGCTAAAGGATAAAACCAGAGCACGACATTAACAGATCCCAAAGCACCTCTGCTGGTGCCAGCAAACAAATCATCCAGCAGATTGCCACCAAAGCCACACATCACAGACTCCCCTGGGCTGCTCCTTCCTCTTGCCAAACGTGAGTTCTTTCCACACAGCAGAGACAAAGGGCCCACTTGTGCACAGGATGGAACGTGGAACACAGAAAAAGGACAACACTTGATGATCTCTCCTTAAAATGCACACAGCTCAAACCTCAGTTTAACCAAGGCCAGTCCAGTGTCCCAGTGTAAGTGCTCAGACTCCAAGGCCTCACAGAAACATGCACTGCACAGCTAATGACACTTGCATGGCCAGAAGAAGGCTGTAACTCTCCAGTCAGTTTTCCCTTCATGTTCTACTGGCATCCCAGTCAGAGCTGGACCAAACAGCAGGGAGGGGATGTCTCTGGAAAGCTCATGCTTTCTACATTTTCTTGCCAAAGAGGAAATCCTTCAGCCTTTGCTTGCCTGCATTCTTGTGTGCACTACTCATGGCTTTTTTCCTCCCAAGGAGTGCTGTATTGTTTGTACCAGCATTTCCCAAGCACAATCCAGGGAGCTTGGCTCAGACGGCTGCACCTCAGGCAAATTCCTGGGAATTGGCAACCACCACGTCTGACTTGGCAAGCCCATGTGAGAGCCATTATGCTGGGATTAACAGCCACTTATAGGCACTAATACCTATTTCTGGTGGCAGACAGAGTGTGCAGCAGGGAATTGAGAAACAGCAGCACTGGAATTCACTGTGGATCAGCATCACAAGAGCAGCCTGTGCTGAAGTGTGGCCAGGGTGGGTGTCTGGGGAGACAAACCACATCTTCAGTTCTTCAGGTGATCTCCATCCTCAGCTTTGAGTTAAACTCAGGCATTTAGCTACTGTGCACAGAAAGAAAGCTTTGAAAACATGACCCAAGAGTTCCTGAGGCAGAGGCACGCCTGAGTTTCCCAGAAATGAGCCCTGTCCACGTCAGGCAGTGCTAACTCAGATGCCAATGAAGACTCTGGAAAGGGCAAAGCTCTTTGCTAATCACTTCCCATAGCATATGAGAAAGGAAAGAATGCAAATTGAACTCAGCAGTGCTTTGCTGTGGGCACTCTGTACATGATGCCTGGCCAGGGGCTGGGAAGAACAAGATGCTTTCTCTTCTGGAGCAATCCTCAGCTCCCAGGAGCAGGTTACACCACTTTCACAGCACTAAGGGAGTTGCCCAACCAAGTTTTGGATGATTATTGCCTTCCCCAGGGAAAGGGAATTGCCATTTTGCAGGCCTAAGAGGTGATTTCTTCCCCACTGGGGCATAACACTCCCTGATTTGCCCTTTGCTCCTCTGATTCTCTTCTTTCTTCCTTCTTTCTTTCTTCCTTCCACCATCATCTCAGTTCCAACCAGGCAACTCTCCCCCACTCCTGCTGTGGAGATGGCAGAGGGACAGGGGAGGAGGGGACAGCCAGCAGTCTGTGTGGCACATGGAGCCACAGCTGGTCACAGCTGCAGAGAGAGGCTAGGCAGGTCTGCTGGACTCCCAACTCAGGTTCTCCTCACTGGCCTCCACACCAGTGATCACCAAAATCCACACAGGGGACAAGGATGCTGCAGCTTTCCTTCCACAGCTTGCACCAGAGATGTCCCACAGCCACAGCAGAGGGTCCCTGGGAACACCTCCAGGCTTCTGCAGGCATCCACATGTCCTGGACACTTGCAACCACCTGGACTTCTTGTTTGTAGGGTAAAATGGCACCAACAGGTCAAATCCTTTCTCCAGGCCAAAGCCAGGTCCTTTCAACCCACATCTGCATGGGACAGAATTCCCACAAACCCCACAGACCCCAGCTCCTCACAGCCACACTTCCAGGTGCTCACTTACTTTGTGCTTTAACCCTTCGGCTCCCCACCATGCGGAGGTGCTTCCGAAAATTCCTGAAAGAACAAGGAACACAACCTTTGAGAAAGGTGACACAAAGCAATACCTGGGCCCAGCAGCACTGTGAAAACAGGGAGGAAGAAAATAAAATGGGGATGATGGTGTATTTTTCCTTCTGGGCATTCCAAGGCTGGATTACCAGGTCCCCAGCCTGCAGTGATTTAGTGCTGGGGATGGTGATGTTTGTTGAGTGGGGCTGTTCTGAGCTCTCTGGGCTGGTGGTACAGGGCAGGTGGGGTCCCACAGGGCAGCCCCTTCCTCATGGCTGCTTCCCCTTTTCTCTGGTTAAGCTTTACTTGCACTGTATTTGCTGAGGACAGCCACTGTCTGTGCTGGCAGTGTTCCTTCTTTTCCTGGTAAAGAGCAGTAACTGCTTCCCTCTCTCCAGCAGGAACGTGGGGTGCCCAGGCTGTGCACACACCACACTCCTGACTGTGCTCATTCCCAAACACAGCAACTCCTAAAACCCCTCCCCTGCTGTTGGGAACCATGCAGCCTGTGCTGCTCTCCAGGCAGAGCTGGGGAGGACCAAAGAAGGTTCCTCCTCCTTGCACAGAGGAGTTCAGTGATGCTGCCTGTCCCCATGGGCCTGCTCTCCCCGTGTGCTGCCCTGCCCTGGCCTCACAGGCAGGTCCAGAGGGGCTGCAGAGCACACAGCTCCAGGGGAAAGCCCTGGGGAGCAGCTACACCCCAGAGTGAGGTCTGTGTGAAACAGAATGTCCTGGCCACTCCTGAGAGGCCATGGCTATGGGACTCTGTCCAGTCCTCCTTTCTCATCACTCACAAGGCAGAACAGGACAGGAACAAACAGGACACCAGAAGAGACAGGGAGAAGCAGCACCAAGAGCAGTGTGACCTCTCCATGAACCCTATTTAGTGACTGTGGCTTCACTCCACAGTGCAGCCCCAGGATGACACAGAGCCCATGCACTGGGCACCCTAGATTGGGGGAGCCTTCCTGGATTCCTTGTGACCCCCAACACACAGGGGAAATATCAGGCAACACACACCACAGCTGGTGAAAGGGGTAAGTCACAAGTTGTCTGGCTCACACACAGGTTAGTGGGATGAGTAAGGACATGGTACAACCATGCAGATGCTTTAGCAAACTGACTGGACCAAAAGACACTTCCAGCACTGACAAGAAGCTGTTCAGAGAAACTCAGATACATCTGCTCCTGTCCAGGAGATCCACACAAACACAGTCCTCATGGGAGAGCACTTCATCCACATCACCTCCTGCACTTCTCCTCTTTGGTCTGGGATCCCTTGTTGTCATCAGGCTCCAAATTCAGCAAGAAGCAAAAAACCAGCAGCTGGGAGCAGCATTATTCCATGCCAAACTTCTGTCTACACTTGGGCTATTAAAGTTTCCCAAAGATTTATTGTGTCTCTGCTTGGGTACATGAAGATTGACTGCTGTGGATCAGACAAGTGCCTCTTTAGACATACCCCTGGCCTGGCTCCTTGCACAAAGCCTTCTGGGGTGCACCATCACTGACAACAGGGTCTGTCTTACAGTGCATTAGATTAAAATCCAAACAAATACAATGTTTTAAGGGAACCAGAGCTGTTCTTTACACAAAAAAGTCTTAGACATATGTCATATGGAAATCTTTATGGTCTGTTGTGACCCTGAGACTATACCAAATACTGAGCACCAATGTTAATTGCCCAAGGCCACTGTCACATCCTTTGGGCTTTTGGCATTTTGGAGTAAAATCCACTTTTCTGTTAAATGCTCAGCTGTCTTGTTCACAGAGAAGTTTCTTCAGACCCGGGGGAAGAGGAGTAAAGCAACCTTTGCCATGGAGGAAGGCTGCTCCCAGCTGTCTGGAGCTTGGGCTCTCCTATGAGAGACCTAAATAACATCTCCTTAACACTGCTGAGAGCAGCTCCAAGGAGAATCCAGCTGGTCAAGGTTAACCACTGCTCTAAATACCCACAGAATGGGACAAAGGCCTTTTGCTCCAGCTATTTTCTTCTAGAAAAAACAGCACTTTGGAAAAGAAGTCTGGGACTGCCTCCTAACGTGGACATGCTGTGAATATCTAGATCCTTCTGAGTGCTCCTTGCAGCTGCCTGGCTCCTCAGGCTCCTCTGTGCCTGCATATCAGCATGGCAGGATTGGCCCTGGGAAAGCTGCAACCAGCTCTGTGAGCAGTGGGGCTCCCCAAACCTGCCCAGCCTTCCTGCCTGGCTCCTGCAGCTGCACCCAGGGTCACTGTGGCCTTGCAAGATCCCTTCACCCATCATGACACAACCAGAATCCCTCAAGTTGCAGTGATGAAATCTCACCACTCCCTTTTCTGAACAGCTCTTCTCCAGTGTGCCTCATGGTCTGCATGACCCCATGGCACCTCCAGGGTATCCATCCTTGCACAGTAGAGTTCAGTGGGGCTCCAAGACACTGCAGTCCCACTCCACACCCTGCAGCTCTGCCTGCAGTGGGTCACCACATTCCAGAAGTCTTTTCACTACCCAAACTCCTGGCAGCACCTCTCACATTCCCCTCTCTGGCTGCTCCTGCAGTGGGCAAAGCTCTGGGCATCCCTCACTGCACAGGCAGCATCCCTGTGGCCACACCACACAATCCAGCCTCCCTGGACACCAGGACTCAGCAGTGAAGGGCTGTGTGAGAACAACTGAACCCTGAAACACCCACAAAGGGCTGCACAACAAACAGCCAAACCCACAGTGGGGTTCTCCTCACTCCCTGCAGGAGAGAGCTGAGCTCTGCCAGCAATCCCTGCAGCCAGAGCCCCCCAGTGCTGTCCCACCTCCTCTCTGGGACTCACAGACACAGCCAGGCTCCCTGCCCAGCCCTGCAGTGTGCACAGCAGGAGAAGGGACATGCTGGATGTGGCTCAGGTGACTCTGTCCTCTCTCCTGACTGTACACCTCACCAAGGTACACAACTGCTCCTGTACTCACAAACCATTTTCTAACCAAGGCTTGCCTCTGCCTAACAAATTCTGAGAAATCTCTCTTTTTAAAGATACACTGTCTTATTTGCTTAGGGTGTCTTTGGTTTGGGTTTTTATTTCTCTTTGTTATTGATGGAAAAAAACTCATCACTCTGAAGTGGCTAAAAAAAAAATACTGCCTGACAATTTCTCAGTTAAGAAAACCTGATGTTTCTCCCACTTGGTTTTGAACAGTGCTGAAGTGATCATTGCAGTTTTAAACCAATGGCACAGATGCTGTGTTATCCTTTTTAGTAGGCTGCCACAAGTCTTGGCACATTTAAAAAAAACCAAACCAGTTCTGATTCCTACTGTGAGTAAGTGATGTGCCAGAGGAAGCCTGCAAAAGGAAACCAGGCCCTTCTGTAATACCTGTACAAGGAATCAGTCCCCATCTACTTTTATTTCCCTTCTATTATTGAAAAGAAAGACTTAAAAATAGACTTCTGGTCACTAGAGACATCATTTTTGCCTAGGTCTTAGATTTTTGAGGTGCATTTGTATATGCAGCCACAGCACATACAGTATTTATCTAACCTCAAATAAATTCCTCCCTGTGGCAGGGGAGTTGGAACTAGACCACATTTTAGGTTTCTTCCAACCCAAGCCACTCTGCGATGATATGAACGTCCAAGTTGAAATGGGGAAATTGTATCTTTAATTTTTAAACTATGTCTTTTTCTGCCTGAGGCACAGAACATGTGGAATGCTAAAAGCAACTTGACAGTGTTCTTTAAGAAGGTGGAGATCAGCTACCCTGAGCATCATTCACCTCCACAGCTCCAGCAGAGCCACCACCAGCGTCCCCAGGACAGCACAGAGACAGGGACAGCCACGGTCAATGTCACCAGGGTTCAGTAGTGACCCCAAGGGCCCATGCAACAGCAGGTCACAGCTATGGGGAAGGGGCCCTACCTCTGGATAAGAGCTGCAGAATCATTCTCTCGTTTCCGTCTCTTCCTCTCTGCGTAGCCCCTGAACGCCCTGGGAAACCATTTCAAGCCATTAACCAAATCCACAGCAAATCCACAGCTTGGAGGTGGAGAGGACACACACAGAGGGGAGCTCTCAGCAGACACAGAGGTGCAGCACGGGGCTCAGGGCTGGGCTCAAACCACAGCTCCTCACTCCCTAAGGCTGCTCCTCAAACATCAGAATGTGGCCCAAAGGAGTAAACACCATCCCTGCTCTGCAGAAAGGACCTGGGAGCTGCAGCCACACCCTCTCTGCACACCAGAGGGACAAAGAGTGACAGCAACTGAGGGCTGCACTCTGAGGATGAGGATGGTTTGGTGGGATCCATGTAGGCCTGCCCAGGTGTAGCCACCTAACCTCCTGCCAGCTGACAAGACAGCCCCTAGAGCAGGGAAAGCATGAGTGAATATGATGGGCAGGAGAGGAGAATTTATCCAGGACACCAATGGACAAGGAAATAAAAAAAATTAAGATTATACTTACGAGATGCTAGAGATTCCAGGAGATGCAAGGAAAAAGAGAGAGAAGAGGAATTCATTAGTGCTCAGCCCCAGCCCCAGCCTCAGCCAGTGTTCTGAGGGAATTCTCACTCCAGAAGGAATATTTCTCTTTAGGTGGAAGGAAATTGCTTTTTAAATTAAACATCTCTCAGTGGTGAGACTCCTCCTTGACTGAGCTCAATCCTCCCTGGGGGAGGGCTGATATGTGGCTTGGATGCAAACTGAGCTCCACGTAGACCCAGAGGATGTGCAGCTGTACAAGAGCTGAGTGTGGCCTGTCAGGCTGCAGCACCACAAGCTCCTGGGGCAGGGGGAGCTGCTCTCACCATGGCAAACACTGCTGAAGCTGGCTCATGCTGTCTGCTCCATGAAAGGAGTGGGCACAGCAGGATGAAAACACTGGAGCAGAGGCCAAGGCACCTAGGGAGGTACCTCAGCACCTTGGGGAAGGGCCCTGAACTTCTGAAGGTGTTTCTGTGTCACTTCTAGAGGCAGCACAGAAGCTCCAGAAATGTTAACCAAGGAGCCACATCAACCAAGGGAGTTGTGCTCCTCAAGGGTTCCCTCAGAGCACCATTCCCTAAACCAACCCCATGTTGGCCTTCAAGCCCTGTAAGCTCTGCCATAGGCCATCATCCTGCATCAAATCTGCCCAGAAAATATGAATTCAGACAGCAAAGGCTGTGCCCAAATGTGCTGATTTTGCACACGGTTTGTGGGTCAGATCAGAACTGTGAAATACCATTGACTGTTATCAGCCAATAGTTTTTAAATGTTTTTTTTTCTGGGGGATGTAGGTACCCCACTGAACTCCAGATCCAGCCCTCCCTGAAACAATCCTTCCAGGTCTGATCCAGTCTGGGTTATCCCAAGAGAAATAATCAGTCTCTTTTCAGGATTTGAGAAGGAAAAAGCACAACACAAAGAAGAAATATCAGAGAAACAGGAGTACAAAAACGACACCAGATTAGACAAGAAGAAAACAGAGAGCTGAGGGTGTCCCAGACATTGAAAGAAACACACACAAAAAAGGTGACAAAGCTGGAGAAGGGCCTTGGAAGGCAGAACAGCATCTTGTTTTCCTCACTGCTTGCCTTGGTTTTCCAGTCAGGTAGGAAATACTCAAAACCAGGAAGGCAGCACTCCCTGGCAAGCCAGGTACAACCTGGAGACAAGGCTTCCCTCACTCTCCTCAGCCCTTTGAGAGCTGCCTCCTCCCAAACACAGCACCCAGGAACCTGCAGGGAGTGTGGAGGGAAAGGCTCCTCCTAACTCACACCCCTTCATACTTTGCAGGGATTTTACTGACACTTTTTCACATGTGAAGACCAGTGCAGAATTGCAGGGCTATATCTTATCCCAGAGGAAGGCACCTCTCTGGAGTGAGGGATGCAGGGCAAGCCTGCAATAACCTTCTCTTGGGAAATGTGTGCAGCAGAAGCAGCTGCTGGTGATCCACAGGACCCTTCCTCTGCAGAGGCAGCCAGGCCACAGTGTCACAGACAAAATCAGGGAAGCAGAGAAGAGCTAAGTAGTTAAAGAGCTGAGGAGTTAAAGAAGGTAAAACCAAACAAATGAGAGCAGTAGGAAAGAACTAATGAGTGGGAAAAGAAAATCAACACGTGAGTGGGAAAAGAAAATCAACAAGAGACAAGTTTCTCTCTTTCTCATCCCTGAGCAGCAATGTCAAACACAACTCCTGCTCCAGGGCTCTCAGCTTTGAGCCTGTCTGGACTCTGAGACACAGAAGAAAAGCCACAGCAGTGGTTTCACTTACGCTTGCATAGTTGTAGTAGCAGTGTGAAAACTGAACAGGTTCTCTTTGGGGAACCAGGTTCGGATGGGGACATCATCTGCAAGAGAGACAGAGCAGAGCCTGAGCACCCAGCAGGCACAGACATCCTTCACACACACACATCTCCTCCCCAAGCTCTTCCTCTCAGCACTTTCCTTCAGCATCCTGCCCTGACTGAACAGGAGTTCAAGTCTCATCCTCCTCATACAAATGCACAGTGCCACTTGAGTGTTCTGTAAATTCATGCTAAGCCTGTCTATCAGACTACTAAGTGAAGAATAAAACCTCTATCTTAAGCACTGGAGATTAGAATAATCCAGGAATTACAGAAGTGACATTTGAACTAGGAAAAAAAAAAAAACCAGGGAAAAGAAACATTTTAAAGCATTTTCCTGTCTCTGCCTTTTCCTTTATACCATTGTTTTAAACTGTCCCATTCCTCCAGATCTTTCTGATACAGCCCAGTAGAAGATGAAAAGCATTCACCTTCCACTCAGAACAGTAAGCCTGAAATATCCTCTCTTTTTCTGCCACTGAAGTTTCAACAAACCCCTCTCACACCTGCTCCTGGTGACTTGGCCTTCAGGAGTTCCCCTGGTTTGGAAGGCAAACCAAACCCATCAGCTCCACAATCTGCAGGTAACTGAGCTGATTTAGTCACCTCTCTTTGTAAACTGCCCTGCCCAAACCAACTGTGGTTTTCTTTCTAATTCCAGGGCATTAGAACACTGCATCACCTTCACTGAATGACCACTAAGACAAAAAGCAAAATAAGTCCCCAATTATGTGTGTGGTGACCAGGAGGAGGAACCTGTCCAAGCAGCAGCTCCTGCTGAGAACTCTCAGGCTGGAGTCAGGCAGGAAGGGAATCAGAGGAGAACTGAACTCCACTGCCACAACACTTGTGAGATCTCAGTGGACTGGATTGCTGGGGTTGGGGACTACCTGATTTTTCACCTTGCTTCACACCCAAGTTGTGGCTCCCTTGCCCTAATGCCTTGCCCCATGTTGCTGATTGTGTCTTGCCTCAATCATTCAAGCCTTCAGATCTGATAATATTTCATATTCTGGCATTGTCAAGGTATTTTTAACTCACTTTTGCTGGCCCAAGCCCAGTCAAACTCCACATGCCCACTGCAGGCATAATTACTACAGACCAGCTATCTTACCAAATGTTTTGTACAGACCATCATGTCCTACAGATTATTCCCTGAAAGTACAAAAAGTGGCTGCAATTACAGATGCAAAAAATGCTAAATGCAGCTGGGGAGCCTTCCTTTGAAGTGCAGCTTCCAAGAAATCTATAGAAAGCTGTACCAGACACTCCTTCTCAGCTCACACTTTATGTCAAGACGTGTTTAAAGGCACTCCAAGGAAATATATATGTTAAATGAAACTGCATTCCAGTATGCTAAAGACTTCTGATGCAGTCACAAAGTCTGCTCTCCTCCAAAACACAGAGACAGAAGCAAAGCAGAACAACTCAAGACTGTAAATGAATTACTTGTTAGAAGCCTCCAACCCACAGAAGTGGCGAAGGAGAAGTTGTACAAATTCCTTTTTAGCCAACAGTTCTGTGCAGGCTTCTCAGGGACTACTCATCTTCAAGGACTGACAATCTCTTAATGTGTTTTACAGCTTTTAAGCCACAGGCTTTGGTTCAAAGCAGACCACAACAGCTAATATCCTTAGGAGGTTTTGCTGCACCATTGCTGGGAGTTTTCTCTCTTTTTCTCATAGACTGGAGTTAACTTAGGAAAAATATCCCTGCCCTCCACACAGCACTCAATGCAGATTAAAGGATTTGTGAGCCTTGAGAGGGCAGAACATCAGCAGAGGAGCTCACAGGTGGGGACTGGGCAGTACAGCTCAGCTCCAGAGCTCTCTCACCAAATTAAAATTCAGATTATGGGTACGGCTGTGGCTGCCAGGAGCAGGCAGCACATCCTTTCTGGCCAGGCAGAGCAGCTTGTTCTCCTTTCTTGTCACCATCAACTGTGGGGAAACAGTGGAGGAGCCAGGGGCCTGGTGAGGCTGGAGGGACACCAGCACCACATCCAGCATCTCCAGCCACTTCCCACTGCACCCAAATCCCAGCACCTCTGTCCATGAGTGGATGTGTCTGTATCAGATGCTGGGAGCAGCCCAGGAGACAGCTTGTGCTTCCCTGAAATGGTGTCAGGCATCAGAAACTCAGCAGCAAAATCCATATTCAGTGATGCCAATGGGGCCTGGCTGCCTCAAGTGTTGGTTTGCAGCAGCAACTTGTCATGTAAATGCAAACAGAAGCAGCACTGTCAGGTGAACCCCTGGGGAAATCAGCCTCTCCTCCTCTACTCCTCTCTGCTCCCTTTTCCCTGCTAGCGAGGCAGGAAGGACATGCCAGGGAATTCTGGCAACCTGTGGCACTTGTGCTGCTCAGTTCTGGGGTTATCTCTGAGTGGGGCACTTGGATAGAGAGTACAAGGGAATCAAGCTGAGGGAACTCTCCTTCCATGGTGCCAGTGCTGGGATGGAATTTGGGCTTGGGGACATAGCCCTGCCTGTGCAGTCACACATGTCAGGACCCAGAGGCTTGAGATGAGCACTCAGGGGAGCTGCTGAAACATGGAATGCCCATGGGGGCATCCACAGGTCCTGCACTGCCACTTTGTTCCCATTTAAGTAACTACTCTGACACATTTTCAGAAAAAGGAATCTCCATTCTACATTGATGACTGGCCCCAATGAAAATAGCTGCCTGGTTGAACAGATACTGAATTCCAAAGTTCAGTAACAGCATCTCCCTGCAGGAACTGCCAGCACATGTTTTCCAGCAAACACAGCTCCAGCTATGAGGAGTTAAACCCTTTCATTAATGATGTGCAGTCTTCCTTTGCTTCTGTATCAAGCAACTTCCTTCAGTCCCACAACGCAAAATGCAATTTTGATTTGTCCAGATATGCTGGTTTGGGCTCAGATAAAGTTCATTTTCTTCACAGAAGCTGGTATGGGGCACATGCAGTGTCTGATGTGAAGCCCAAAAATTCCTAGGGAATAGAGGAACATTGCTTAAAAATCATGTACAGGATTTCAGGGGGCTGCAGTTTTTCCACACACTTCATAATCAGCTGTTATTTTATTACTGTTCTTCAGTTTAGGCCATATATTCTACAGTGTAGCCACATAATATCAGGTACCTAGGCATGAAAATATGGTCCAGGACCCAAACTTTTGGTGATTTTACCTGTAGTAAACATCACTGTAGCATTTACCAGAAAACTATGAACTATGAACTAGGAATGCTGAACAGTTTGTTCTCCACAGTCCTGATACACAGTTTCTTTCCAAGGAGAAAACCCGGACCTTTCCTCGCCAGACTCTCTGTTCTAAATGCCTTGATGTGTTTTTGCAGAAAAAATCAGACAAATAAGGCCAGAGTCTTTGCCAGCCACATACAGGCAAAGATGGACTGCACATCAGTTTATAATTCAAAGCACACAGACTGTGACATATATTTGATTGATGGTTCAGTTTTTAAAGACAATTGTTTGCTTTTTTTTTGTTTAATGCAATGGAATAATTACAAGCCCTAGTCCCTGAGAACACTGAGCAGGGAAGCAAGGAGGGAAGAAAGTCCAACTGTGTTATTTGTTTGTACTTGTGGGAAGCCCATGAGGTGGGCACTACGTGAGTGTCTTCCAGCCCTGCAAACAAGAATTCTGGGATCAGAAGAAAGTACAGAACACCATAACCTGAGTCTCCCACAGAGCAATTCACAAAGATTTCCCCTGCCCAGCAAGAGGCAGAGAGAGGATCCTGCTCTGAACTGCCTCTGGGATGATCATGGATGCAGGACTTTTGACAGAGTCCTTCCTCTTCTTCCTCTTCCTCCACAGACAAGGATCTCACTGAGCTGCATGAAGGAGTCATGAAAACCACACAGAGCCACCACTGATGACCAGGAGATAGGACAAGCTGGCCTCCAACTGAGCTCAGCTTATTGCAAACTCCTCCTTTGACAATCCCTTTCCAGGAATGCTGCCCCACAGCACCAGAAGGGCCCAGGACCAAAACCCTGGGATGGATTGAGATGGGTGTCACCTAGCACTCACTCACCAGACACTCGATCAACACTGTACATCCTCTCCAGCCTTTTCCTGTGCCACCCAGCCTCTCCGGGTGGGTGCTGCTCCAGCTCGATGGAGTGCTGGGATGGTGCAGCCAGCCTGGAGCAGTTGGGGCACTCCTTGGAGCCCTGGCGGCCGCCCGGCCAGGCCTTGCAGTGCCGGACGCCGTGCGAGCCGCCGGCGCCGTGCGGGGGGTGGCCGTGGTGACACTCCTCGTGGGCGGCCCCTTTCATCACCACCAGCTCCATGCTGTCATTTTCATGCTCCGACAGCATGGGCCTCTCCCCGGAGATGGTGTAGACCCGTGGCTTGGGGCCCTCGCTCGGAATTTTCTCCGCCTGCTCCTCGGCGAAGCTCCGCTCGAATTTGCCGTCCGAGATCACCGAGAGCCGCCGCTTGTTCTGCGCCACCTGCTGCATCTCGGGGGAATCCTCCTGGCCGATGTAGGAGTCTGCCAGCAGGTGATCTGAAACAAAAGGCACACATCCCTTAAAGCAAAGCCCCACAGACTCTGAAACAAAAGGCACACATCCCTTAAAGCAAAGCCCCACAGACACTGGTAAATTCAGCAGGTCTTGGGTTTGGTTTCTCACCTGAGATTCAGGTTGTTAAAAGTCCTTGGCCCTCTGAAAGCCCTGAGCTGTGTCACAAGAAAGAAGCAGAGTCTCCAAGGCCTTGTTTTCAGGTTTCTGTTGTTGTTTATTATTTGATATCTCAGAATTCTCTCTGCACCCAGCCGAGGTCTGACAGCGGCTGGGGACACGAGGCCACTGCCCACCCATGGGGCCTTGCTTTGCTCTTATACAGATACCCACGTGTCCATTATTTACTATTCTGTGCCACTGTCTAGTGCCTATACTAGAAAGGTCATTGCTACCTTGGCCCAATCCCCTTAAACTATTTTGTGTCATCACCACCTCAGAAGATGGAGGATGAGGAAGAAGGAGAGGAACTCAGGGCAACACCCTAAATCCTCCATTTTGTCCTCCATTTACCTCTATTCTAAGAACCCTAAAACTACAAAAGTTTTCACCCCGTGCTGTGCTAAGCTACTATTTTCACACCTTTGAGGTTTGTAATTCCTCTCTCAGTGTTGGAAGCCTCTCCCATGGACTAAAATCAAACCCGGTGCCTTCCTGGGCTGTGTGCCAAGGTCTCCAACCCCCCTGGACCGGCCCCACACCCCCCTGTCCAGGGTTCAAACTCCCTTCCTCGGGTCCCAGGTGATCCAAAGGGATGCCCTGGACTCTGACAAGCAGGCTCTTGGCTACTGCTGTGGAGGGGAGACAGACACAGGAGGTCCCAGCAGGAGCTGCTTCAGACGAATGCGAGCCCATTGTCACCTGACGCTGTTGTACACTACAACGACACAAGACTCTGACCTCAGAAGGCTGAAAATGACTCTTTTATTCTTGGGATGTGTCTCTTTTATATTCTGTTTTACACAGACCAATTCGATTGGTGAAACAAAGACAAACCTCTTCGATCACATTGATCAGACCAGAGGGACATCAAGAAGAAGTCCCTCCTAGGGAAAGAACGTAAACAAAGTTTACGGTTACAAAAACATGTCTTTTGTTTACAGAAAATTCCCTGGGAAGGGAATTTCAGAAAACCAAAACATCTCAGGCACCAACCAGGGCTACAGCCACCTTCTAAACCTCCAGAGCAGGCACTGAAATGAGAGATACTTCTCACAGAGAAGCCCAATATTTTAAGCATGTGTGGCCACCCAACAACTCTAGAAGCAAATGCAGATCTCATTGCACAGCCTGAAAATGCTGCCCTGCAAGACAGCCCTGGTTCAGCTACACGAGAGCAATGGAGCTGGTCACAGTCTGCAGGAAAAGGACCAGCACCACCTTCTCCAAGTGCCAAACTCTGAGTGTTTGATGTTCTTTCAGAACACTGGCAAAAGGGCAAAACAACAAAGTTTGGCTTTGTTTTTCTTTCTTCCTGATTTTCTGCCAGGTGGTTTGACATGAAAGCAATGCAGCGAGAGTTCAGCTGCAGCACAGCACCCCGCTCCCGGCACACCCCGGTCTCACAGATGGCCACGGCTCGGCCCGTGGGGGCTGTCCTGGAAGAAAACACAGCCTCTCCCTTTGCAGGGTAGGAAGATCCAAAGGAGAGAGGCCCATGAGTGCAACTATCTTTGGAGCCCACACACTGGATGAAGTGCCAGGAAATCTCAGCATTTCCATGGTAATTCCATGCATGAACCCAACAGTAGCTCCCACCCACCTGCTAATCCTTTTTCAAGTGGCTGTTAATTACCTCTTACACTTCCCTTTTCAGATGGGAAGCAGCTCAGGGACCGGCAAAAAGGCTCAGAAGGGAATGCATTATTTATATGACTTCTACCCCAAAAATGAAATCATTAGTGTCCAGCGCAGACAGAAACACTTAAAACAGGCAGAAAGCAAAGCCAGGCCTTTACTTCAGTAGATATTTAAGGAACATAATTTCTTTAGCTATTGAGTCATGACTTGGAAGAACTTGACCACAATTTGAAGGCTTGGCTACCTTACAACTGGCCATGAAGTGAAGGAGGAAGAGGAGAACAACCTCTGGACAAGAGTGGTGGCAGTATGTGTGTAACACGGACCTTTCACTGCTGCCACACTCTGCTGCCTTGGAAGTGCTCCTGTGCCCCTCTGGGAGGAGCCCTCCCAAGCTGAGTCTGTACACAGTCAGCTTTTGAACCTGAAATCCATCCTGGAACATGCTCACAGTGCCCAAGGCCTCCTCCCCTGCTCTGTCTGCAAGCAGAACTGAGCTAGTACCAGTACAGGGTGTCACCCTTGTCTCATTTTTCTGCTTGAAATACACCTTCCTCCAGCACCACTAGAAAATCAATCAGGCTCTGGCCACTCTGCTCAAGAAGTGACTGTCAGGGCTGTTCAGGATGACCCAAGTCAGGTTTCCTTTCACTTGTCTCCTCTCCATCTCTTGATACTGGAGCTGGCCAGCAGGAGACTGTAGGAGTCCTGAAGAAAGAGCTGTGCCTTTTGAACCTGCAGCTGATGCTCTGTCCTGGCATTCCATGAAGTCAAAAATCCATGTCCAGGTGTAGTGAGGGATAGTGCCCCTCAGATGTGGGGTAATATGAAAGGCTGGCAGGGCTGTACTTTGCCCCATGGTCAGTGTGGACATCTGCACCTGCTCCAGGAGGAGCCTGATGGACCACAAGAGCCATTCCAGTGCAAGAAGGTGTTCCACAGGCTGTCACCCCAAAGCCTGTACCCACCTGCAGGATACAGGGTCACAGAACAGTGCAGAGGGTGGTCACAGGCCCCAGAGTCTCTCAAACCACGTGTCACCCCTGCATCTGCTCTCCAGCAGCTCAGATCCTCCCCAGCTCCAGGATTAACTGTGCTCTGGAGTGGGCATGTCTTGGGAAAACACCACCAAACGGTTCCTTGAGATCTGCCAAGATCTGTGCTTGCTAATAGTGCCAAACAAACCATTTTTAAAATTAAAAACAAAGGCCAGCTCTAAGTACTCATCTCAACTTGTCAAATTTACTAATCTGTGTGGGCACAGTGACGCTACAGATTTCTTAAGACACCACAAAATCGTGGCTGACAGCTGCCCCTGCTCCTCCTGAAACTGATACTTGTATGGAAGATGCACAGCCTCCTCAGAGGGAACACACAGGAGTGTCACCTTCACTCACACACTGACAGCTCTGGAATTCAGAGATCCAGGAATTCCTGAGCCCTGGGATCTGTGGCTAAATGGAAAAATGAAGTCCTCAAAGCATAATATGCCTGAAAATGCTGTTGATCACAAGAGCAAAGAGACCAATACCAGTCTCTGTTTTATAAGCACTGAGGTCTATTCAGCTCCATAAAATTTACAGACATTTTAGGGGGCCATAACTGGTGTAAGAGTCAAATTTTCACTGAAATCTTGGCAGGATTGACCAGATATATTTGACATAAACTACCTACCTGATCTAGCATGCAAAATGTGAGGATAATCCTTTCTTCCTACCTTACTTGTCCCCTCCTCAAGTTGTTTTCACTTGTACTTATGTAGGAGTTTTCATGATCTACACTACAAAGGGCTGCCAGCACACCAATATGCTTTCTTTCTGTAAAACAATTGGGTAATTCTTCATTTTCATTCAATTTAGCACCTTCAGTAATTACACACTGGAGAAGCAACTTCACATGCAAAGGGAATACAAAGCTTTATTCAAGAGTAGTCGTTAATAAAGAATTTATCTACAGAAAAAATAGTGTGGAAGGAAAAGAGATTCAAACATCCATCACAATGAATAATTGGCCTGTAGAACAGAATCCACACCATTTCAGGAGTCTGTGCATTCACATACACGAGGTCACACACACCAGCAGCCCCAAGATGTGACCAGTGACCCTGCTCTGTGCTTGCAGTGAGCAGATTCAGGTGCCAAAGCACTGCACCTGCTGCCACAAAGGCATTTGAGGCTGAGTTTGCTTCTGCTAGGAAAGGAGGCAGGCTGGTCCAGAAAGCAACGTTGGATTAGAGCTGAGCCACAGGGATGTTGGCTGAGGAGAACCAAGGGACACTAAAGGGAGCTCAGCAATGACTGGAGCTGCCTTGTGCAGTCAGCTGCAGCAGGCTGCTGTTAACACCCTCGCCTGGAGCTGCTGCTCCCTTCTTTTAATTTTCACATTGCTCTTGCCACGTCTCCCACTGCCAGCTGCTCATCCACCTGCCATGAGAGCCCTGGGCAGCGTGACTGGGCAGCCTGGCACAGCTCCCTCCTCTCCAACCACACCAACCCAGCTGCCCTGGGAACCACTCTGCTCCCCCACCTGCCTTCAGCAGCAGCACCTGTGTCTCACACAGCTGCAAAGTTACTTAGGATCAGATAAATCAGGGTCCTCAGGTTCTTTTCACCTTGATTCCTGCTCTACATGGATTTATTGTGCATGAGGGACTGAGCAGCAAGATGAAGGGAAGAAGACCAGCGTGCTTCATCTGTAGATCATGTGTCCATTGGTACCAGGGGGCATTTCAACATCCAGGGGGTATTTCCATCACTTCCCTGCCTACCTGGGCCAAGTCCAGCAGGGCTTGACATCCAGTCCTGAGGGCCAAACTACTCCTCACCCTCCTCATCATGTACTTGAACACACATCTTTTTGTCTTTTTGTCTTCACTTTGCTCCTGTCTGACATTTCTTTCTTCACCTTCCATACCCAACACAGGGTACATGCATGACCAAAGACTGACAGCAGTGATAATCTGTGCTGGGCAACTTGCAGTGTCTTGGGAAAAAAGGAACCCACATTCTCAGTACATGTAGTTCCTGGTAATTAGACATTAATTAGTATTAGATACTTACAATACATCCTTTCTCATTCAGTAACAATGCTTGAGCACTCACTCTGACTTAGGGAACTGAGAAAGGACTTGCACATTTTCCTTTCACTGCCACCACATTTCTCCAGAGCAGGGAACACACTGGGATCAGCCCCAGCTGACTGATGCCCATCCACAATTGTGGAGCCAAACTCCTTTCTCCTGCAGACTCTGCCTTGTGACCTCGTGGGATGAGAAGTTTATAAATCAAGGCAGAATATAGCCACAAGGCACAGACAGAAGCTCAAAATTTATTCCTGTATTTAGCAGCTAAACTGATGATTAAAGCACCTCAGATTTAAAGCCTCCGCTCCAGCATCAGAGGCAAAGTGGCAAAGGGGAATCCAGATAAACCCTATTAATAGAACATCTGTCATCTTAACAAAAAAAAAAAAATTAAAAAAAAATCAGAGGCAGTTCTTTCTTCCCTATTCCTCCTCAGCTGGAACTCTCTGGACTTGATGTTTATGACAATAAAGTTCCAACTTTAAATCAAAGAACTGCCATAGTCACTGAAGATGAATGGAAAGTTCTTGGGTGTACAGGGTCCTGCTCACAGAAGTAGGAATGGAGTTAATGATGTTTTCACCTTGCACCAGGAGGAATCCAGGTGATTCCCTCAGTGAGGGGAGCAGAGAGGTGCTCTGGCCAGAGCTGAGGGTGCTGCAAAACCCATAACAGCCATTCAAATGGCAGAGCTGAGAAGTTTCTCTTGTTTCTCAGTTCCAAGACCTCCCACATGCCTGTCACTGCCCCTCAGATGTGCTGGCAGGTCCTGGTCTGCTCTGCTCCCTGTCAGAGATGTAATGCAGAGCTTCTCCCCATGCCAGCTCTGTTCTCCCAACAACATGACCCCCAGCATAGGACAGGCAGCCCACCTTGTTGGGCTCAGGGCTGAAATGTGATCAAGAAATAGTCATGGGAAAAAATGGGAATTTTGTTCAAGTTGTTGAAGCATGAGGCAGGGGGATCAAAATGGGAGATACAGCAATAAAAAAAAGGTCACGGTGGCATTTCAACCATGCAGTAGCTTCAGAGCCAAGTGAGTAGACAGAATCACAGACCAGCTGGGCTTGGAAGGGATCTCTGGAGATCATCCAGTCCAAGCCCCTGCCAAGGAAGGGTCACCTGAAGCAGGTGACACAGGAACATGTCCAGGTGGGGTTGGAATGTCTCCAGAGAGGGAGACTCCACACCTTCCCCAGGCACCTGACCCAGAGCTCTTTCTACCTTCCTCATGCTGAGGTGGAACTTCTTGTGTTTTAGTTCATGGCCACTGCTCCCTGTCCTGTCCCCAGAACACTGAACAGAGCCTGGCACCATCCCCTGACACCCCCTGGAGATACTGATGTGCACTAATCAGATCCCCTCTGAGACTCCTCTGCTCCAGACTAAGCAGACCCAGCTCCTGCAGTCTCTCCTCATGTGAGAGATCCTCCAGACCCCTCATCACCTTTGTGGCCTCTGCTGGAGCCTCTCCAGCAGCTCCTTGTCTTTCTTGACCTGTGCACAAGGACCTGCACAGTGTCCACTGTGGGTTACCTGAGGCCTGACCAAGCCAGCCCCACCATGACTTTACTGCTCCTGAGGAGAGAATGTCACACACTTCCTTGCAAAGCCACAGGGAACAGGCAAAGGCTGCCTCTGGAAGGGAGCTGCTCTGAGAAACCAGAAGGTCACTTAACTATGACAAAATGGTTCCAATTAGTCCTCCCTGCTCAAATGGGCTTGGAAAACAAACAAACTCAAGATAGAATTGACCTGGTGTCTCACAGGTGAGTAACCTTTTAGTCTGGCCTGTAACATTAACGTGAATAGATGAAATTGCTACTGTGAGGCACGACCCAAAGGAGCAAGTGGCAGCTCCATCACCGGCCTCAGCATCTCCATGGTAACACTGTGACCTACGTCTTTGTTCCCTTTATAAACCAACAGCACATTCCACAGCAAGTTTCAGGGTACACCCACACCAGCCTTGCACTGGCTGATGCTGGAAGCCCTCAGAGGTGAGATTTCACATCCCTGCTCTGTCCTGAGCTCAGGCCACCTACAGCTCCCTCCAGAGCATGGGTTCTTCTCAAAAAGGCCACCTCTACCTCATCAGCACAAGGATATACTGGGAGCAGGGCCAGCTGCACTGCTGGGTCTGTCCTGGGGACAGGACAAACATCCTCTAGAGGAAAAGGCCAAGCTGGTGCTTACTCTGAACCAGGCTGGGCTGGCAGCTCCACAGTCTAAACCCAGGAAACTGAATGTCCCTCTCAGAGCACTGCACAGCTGCAGCTTTATTTCCTGGTGGCACAGAAAGCTCAGCTCACAGGTTATTCAGCCTGAAGCACCTGTGAAGCCTCACCTGGGGTTTCTCTAACCCCATGCCAGTTTCTGGCAGCATCAGGAAGCTCCTCTGTGCCTGGCTGCTCCCTCCACACACACTCGCAGCCAAAGCTCAGGCTCCAAACACAAGTGACTGATCCAGAGGTGGCTCCACATCCAGCACAGGCACAAACATGGTTTTGCTCCTGCCACTCCTCCCCACTGCCACTTGGCTTGGGGAAGCTCACAGGGGCCCTCTTCTCCTTACACACTCACATTGATGACTGAAACATCATGCAAAAAACAAAGGAAAGACAGAAAGATAACTTTTTCTTGAGCCTAAGCTTTTCCAGTTTCAGGTAACTGCTCCCCCTTTGGTTTGTCCTGATGCAAACCAGTAGCCATGCTGGGTTTAGCCATGGAGAATTTGGCTCAAGGCCTGCTAGGCAGCTCCTGCCCAAGGCCCATCCCCTCTGCAGCACCAAGGACACCTTATATTTGATCTCTCCCTCTCTCTTGCTTCCAGAGCCTTTCCCACACAGCTTGCCCAGAGCAGCCTGTCACAGCAGGCACCCCTGTGCTGCATCCTACAGCTCCCCACTCCAGCAGCAGCAGCTGCCCTCCCAATAACCCCACAGAGCAAAACAGATTAAAATAGTAACAGGAAAAAATCCCCACAGCTCCCTCCTGATCCTTGTGTCTGAATCCCAGCTCACCAGGATGGATCCCTGCTTCCCCAGACAGCAGGACATTTCTCAAAGGCTCTGCTTGCTGTCCTTTTCAATGTCACTGCCCCATGCCCTGGTACCTTTTCCTCTCACAGTTCCAGAACATGGAGATAAAATCTAATGTATTATCTCAGTGTGGGGCCTCTGACACCAAAGCTGGAGAATGCCCAAAATTCCATGAGCTCTGTGGACTGAGTGATTACTTCTTCCATGCTTTATTCTCTGCAGCCTTTTTACACTTCCCTTTCACAACATTTCAATCCCTTTCTGCATCTTTCTTCTAAGTCCATCCCAAGGGACACCCACTTCCACATTAAAAGGTGCCAGAAAGCTACAAAAGTCAGCAAAGATTCTGACCACAGCCTTGGAGGCAGAATGAATGCTGAATGTGGCAAAGTGCTCTTCATGGGAACCTTCCCAGATCTTCAGCCTGCATAAATAATCCAGCAATTAATAGAGGCAGGAAGAGAGCAGGGGATGCATCACCACCCTGGCACCAGCTCCCTCAACACATCCATATCCTGTCACCTGCAGCAGAGCCCAGCCCTCCTTTTCTTTCTAATTCCTTAAAATATTTTAAAGATCAGGGGAAAAAAACCTGAGTGATCCCAAAGGGACAACTCCTCCATCCTCTGCATTCATACCCCACCACCAGGCAACTGCTTTGTTCTGAAAAGGAAACAAAGGGCAGAAAGCTCTGTATTGTCATCATCCCTGACATAACCTCTGAGAAAGAGGAGAGGTAAATGCACCTCTGCAGTCACCTGGAAAAAAACCTTTTCCAGAATAAGACACCGAGGAGTTGTATAGAAATAGTAACACAACACTTCTGACCCATGAAGTTCTTGGGGTCACATCAGGAAGAATCAGAAGTTGTAACCAACAAATGCTCCCCCCCTCACCTTTCTTCCCTCCAGGTACACCCTGCAACACCTGCAAGCCTCTTTACCTCTTTGTGCAGCTGTGCAACTCCACACACCCTGCCCCAGCAAAGGCAGCAGAGCATGAACACACTGCACTTTTACTGAAAACAGAAGGGAAACACAGCCTTGCACATAACTCAGCCCTTGGATGAGGCAGCTGGCCTGTCCTGCTGATCTACGATCCCTCTGCAGCTCTTCATTACCACTCCCCAGTTTCTCCAAGACATTCTGCCACACAAAAACACAATAAGCTCTCCAGAGGAGCCACCACAAATAGAAGTTATGACTGAAGAAGCAGCTCTTTGATCAGCTGTGGGATGTGAAGTTATGAGGGTCACAAAAGCCGTTGTATCTTTTCCTTTCCTTGGAGTCAAGGATCTAAAAAGATAAAAAAAGGCAAACTAAAATGGACAATCCTCAGAGAACAAAGTGCAGCAGAAGTGGAGCAAGTTGGGCCAGTGTCTGCACACTTGGCATCTCCCTCCACATCTCCGTGGATCTCCTGGGGCTGCTGAGGGTACCAGAGCTTCACCCCTCTGCTGAGGAGCTGAACCAGCAGATAAACCAGCAAAGAACTGACATCCCAAAGATTCACACCCACCTCATTTTCTGCATGAGGACTGCCCTGCACAGGGAGAGAGAAGGGTTCTAGCTCTTGGGTCCAGAAAAGGAGGATCCTGCCCTTCCCTCCTCCATTTATGCCTTCATTGTCCCACTGATGGCTCTACCGCCTTCCTGCTCCTCAAAATCCACACCTCTTCTCCCTTCATTGCATCCATCAGTACTTTAAACATTTCTTAAACCATTTTTTTTCTGGACAGAATCAAGGCCTGCCTTCTTCCAGTCATATTATCCCCATAAAAGGAGGATCCTGCCCTTCCCTCCTCCATTTATGCCTCCATTGTCCCACTGATGGCTCTACCACTTTCCTGCTCCTCAAAATCCACACCTCTTTTCCCTCACTGCATTCATCAGTGACTTTAAACATTCTTAAACCATTTTTTTCTGGACAGAATCAAGGCCTGCCTCCTTCCAGTCATATTTAGGCCAGAGCCTCCATCCCAGCTCAGTCTGGTGGCAGTGCAGGGAGCACCTGGGTGCACAGCTGGGGTTATGACAGCAGGAACAAGCCTGTCCCACCAGGTACAACACTCCAGGTGAAAGCTCAGAGCTGACAGACACACACAGGCACTGAGGACTCGATTCTTTGGAGCACTGAGCTTTCAGGACCTAAGGCACCAACACATGTAAGTGGGCATTCAACCAGAGCATGCAGGTGGGCTTTGCACAGCTCCTCCCTGCTCACATTGCATCTGCCTGCTCTCTGAGCAGCTGGAGGTGATTCAGGTCCCTCTGGATCTGGGCTATGCCTTCAACTTCTGCAGCAAAAGCCCTTCCCTTGCTTCCCTGGAGTCACTGGGTGACAGCTCCAGCACCCTGCCCAGCCAAAAGTGAAGCCTCCAGAACTTGCAGAAGTGATCCTGAGATGGAATTTCTGCAGGAAGGAAAGACGTGACTCCCCTGGGATGGGGCTGCTGGGATGAACTAAAAGGAGCCAAATTTTCTACTCGCTGCATTTTTTATTGGATAGCAACCTTCCTACTGGGGTTATTTATAAAGAAGTGTTACAGACTGTGTTAAGTTATACATTGCAGAATTTCAAAAGATGGCTTAAAAATGACAATTCTTTTCTTTTCCTCCCCTCTTCCTCAGAATTCAGAGTAATTTCTAGGGAATTTTATTTCTTTCCAAGTGAATACTTAAGGATCCTGTGAGTATTGTGGTATTTCCAAGTGTGTCTCTCACTGTTTGATTCTTGCCTGTGGCAACTAAATTCTCCTGGATCCAAAAACAATCTCAAGGCTGAAACACCAAGGGGCAGTGGGTGAAAAGGCTTCCCCAGAGAGCTTGTGGATGTCCCAGGGCTGAAATGCTGCTCTGGGGAGCCTGTGACTGTGGCACATGATCCAGGAGTCACAGCAGCTCCCTTTCCATGCTCTCCTGACCTACAGAGCAACCAGGAGCACCACAACAAAGAGTTAAACAGCAGCTTTTTAAGTGCACATCAGAGAGGATCCCACTCTCTGGATCTGACCAGGACTGCCCAGGCCTCAGGCACCTGAACAGATCTGCAGTTTCCTCCTGTCTCCATCAGAGATTCTCTGCCTGGCCCCAACGTGACACCACAGCTACTACAAGGGCACTACAAAGTGAGCAGGATCCAGCACTTCTCCCTGTTGGAAACTGGGGTGTGGGGACTGCAAAAAGGACTGGCAAGACTCCAGGTGACAGAAGCACCTGCAGAAACAGCCACAATGGAAGGAACAAAAAATCCAAGGTTTTGCCATTCTGGGAAGCTCCTGCCAGCCTCTCTCTGCACAGCCTGTCCAGCCCTCCCTTCCTGCAGCCCCACAGACACCTCAATTCAGCTGCACCAAACCCCAGACTTTCTCTCCCCTTCCCTTCCTACCTCCATGTGCTGTTCTTAGGCCAGATATTGTAAGTAAAGCGTCACTGGAGTTATTAATGAGAATAAACCAAGAAGACCTCAGAACATTGTCTTAGAGCCTTTCCATCAACAACATCAGCACAATTCAGCCAAGGACAACTTGAAGGTCATCAGAACAGATTCAAGAAAAATGGAAAGGACTTAGCTGGCTGCCAAAGACTATGTGACTACTCTTACAGGAAGAGGCATCTCTTCTACAGGCTTAAACACACACAGCTTACCTAAAATGACAGCATCACTCTATGTTACATTCTATGTAATAACTTTATCCCTGCACAACAGTTCAACAGCACAGAACAATTTGTTACTTGTTCACACAGACTTTCTGTGGATTCCACAGGATTTTCTGTAGGTTTTGCAATGAATTTATTGCCTGCATAATATTTTCTTTCATCACAGAGAAGACAAAGCCCTGTTAGAAGTCAGGTGAGTTTATCTTGCACTCTCCTGCCCATCAAGCAGAACTCATGATAAGCTGATGGGGACAATATCTACATGGAAAATATTGACCCATTAGCCAGCACATGTAGTGCCCTCATCTAGCAAATCTCAGTTTAACCCCTGGTGAAGCAAACACTGGGAATAAATCCAGATGCCACCTCTGCCAGCAAGGTTTCACACCAATGGATAGAATATAACTCACCTGTTTTTCATACTGCAGCAAAAGCAAGACCTAGGAGCCACAAACCAGTGCAGAAGCTTTGTGCAGTGCTGTCACTTCCCAGCTGCAACTCCTCCTAAGGACATCAGCTGCAGGGGTGAATTTATGACAGGGCACTTGTCCCCTAACTGAACTCATCCCCACAGCCCACCCAAGCCTTGGGTCACCAAACTGCCTTTTCTCCTTGGGGGGCAATTCCTCCTGCCTATCTGCTGCTGAGCTCTCACTCTGTTTATGACAGATAAATAAAGGCACTTTCATTGTAAGGCTATTAACCACAGGTGCAGGCACACACGGGCATGACCAAGGCACATCAGTTCTCTTACCTGAGCCGTTCCTGCCCTCAGGATGGTTTTGTGAAAGGTATTCTCCAAAAGCCCTCGCCGCTCTGTGTCCCAGCACCAGGAGGCAGCCAAGGAGAGAAAGAGAGAGATTTGTGATGCTTAAAGGCCAAGGAAAGAAGGAACAGTTCAATACCAACACACTGCTGTGCTCCTGCAGCTGCCATTCCCTCAGCCTCGGGTGACAGCCATGGAAATGACACTGCCAGAGCAGTGAGGCTTCCTCATTACACACCAGGATTCCAGAGCTTCTGGTGGAACCTCAGTGCTCCCCTGGCCAAAAGGGGAAACAGAGCTGGACCAGAAGTCCAGGACTAGTTTAGACTTTAGCTTTTCTGTCATAAAAATGAAAAAATAGAATTGAAAGGCACATGCATTAAATCTGTGATGCACACAGAAACTGACTCACTAGCTCCAGCCCCCCTGAGTCAAGCCCCTCCTGGCAGCCCCAGGAAGGAGGAATCTCCACCCCAGAGCCAACCACCACTCCAGGCTCCTACAGGTCCTGAAAGCTCCCACTTGGGAGCCACCACAGCTCAGATGGGGATGCTAATGCCCATTTTACCTACCTGAACCCTAAGTTTTCAAGCCCCAGCTATGTCAGTATTTGGATTACTGGACAAGCTTGTTTGAGAGACACCCACAACCTCCCACAAAAGCAGTTCCTGCTTCTCTGATGGATTCAAGTCCTGTGGATGACCAAGATTTCACTGGAATATATTAAGAATCAAGCAAGCAGGGCGAGCTCAACCCTTATCACACATCCAGGCCTACGTAAGAGAGCAAACCTATGAATATTCCAACCAGGAAGGAGCCTTCTGCTTGCAACCCACACAGGAAAGGAATCCTTGGTCAAGGCATGGAATACAGTAACCTCCAGACTCCAACTGCCAGGGCATTTGTAATTGTTCTTCTGATTGTTCTTCTGTACCCAACAGACCTGTGACTCAAGAGATCCAATACTAGAGCCAGGTTTTCCCCAGCCAGCCATTTTTCCCAGGTTTGTACAACAATCTCTCCAAGGTCTGCAGCATCCCAATCAGGCCAAGCTGCCACTGGGCAGCCCAGGGTGGAGACTGGCAAAGAGGGAGGTGAAACAGCCACCCACCCCCTTGGCAAGTCAAGGCAAGAAACCAAGAGCTGAGCACCCTCAGCCCTCAAGCACATCAGCATCTCCTGGGGAAGAACCAGACTTGCTGCAACATGGAAGACTCTCCATACTGAGGCATCACATCCCCTGTCCTCCTCCTTCAGAGGTGCTCAGCCTCAGAACATCCCCTCCACTTCAAGCTGCTACAAAAGGCTCATAATGGCCATTCAATATCTAAGTGGGAAACGACTTTGACCTCCAAAAACACTGTCTGGTTTTGTATATCTCAACTCGTGCAGCCAAGATCTTCCCCGCTGCTTTCATGAACCACCTCCCAAAGGAGAAAAATGTTAACAAGGCTCCAGTGCACTTCCCAGAGTGACTGGGGCTGGAAGGAGTGGGAAGTCCATTTGTCATCCACAGCCAGCAACAGAGGATCAATATGAACGATGAAGAAAGAGTAATTTCATCTCCCTGGGACTAAATTTCAGCACAGTCAAATGCAAAATGCTTTGGAGCAGCACAGCTGGAGCTGTGCAAGAAAGGTTTAAGCTTCTGCCTCTTTACAGACTAACAGACAATGCTGAGATTTTCCCTGTTTTCAGATTCTTACGTGTCCAGTCCCAGGCTGTACCTTTAGACACTGGCTTGGGGTGGCAGCTGCCCAAACTGTCCTCCTCAGTGCCTAAGACCCCCCAGAGATGGTCACAGGGAGGCTCTGTCACATGGGGAGCTCTACAATCAGCCCACAATCCCCACTTGTGAGGAGCAAAGGGGTGACCATTGTGGTACACCCATCCAGGGGGACAAGCACCTCCTGGGTGTTCCTGGAACCCTCAGCCTTTCTGTCCAGGCAAAAAGCAGGACTTGATCCTGGAGCAACACACAAATGGGAACTGGAGTGTGACTGCTTCAGGGAAGTGGTTGAGTCACCACCCCTGGAAGCATGGATTTGGCACTTGGGGACATGGTTTAGTGGTGGATGTGGCAGGGTTTGGTTTGCAATTGGACTCACTGACCTTGGAGGTATTTCCAACCTAAAAAACTCTATGATTTTAACATCAGGCTACTTAGCTGCAACAGAATTCCTGAGCTGCTCCTGTACTCCATCTCAGAGGTGGTTAAAGCTCAGCCAAAGCCACAGCTGATCTTAAATAGTTCAGCTTTAATAAGATGACTGGGCATGAGATTCCAAGATCTCTTCCACCAAAGCTTCTGGACTCCAAGGTCTTCCATGGAAATGCCTGTCCTTGTGATGCATCACCAGCACCATTCACAAACAGGGCACGCACTTAGACCATTGGGAAAAACTTTGAAGCTTCTCTTTTGCATCACCAGTCATTCCATGTAGACAAAATAACAGCAAGCAAGTTCTCAGGTAAATTCTCAGTGAGAGAACATGGTGATTTACACAAAAAATGCTGAAATATGATGATAGTCTGTAACTAGTTCAAAAGCTCCATGAGCTCCAAATTCATCTGTCATTGCCTCCATTCATCTCTTCAGCAATGCCCAAAGCTGTTTTGTCTGTCTGAAAATCTGAACCAACGTTTCACCTTTAGCTTGCAAACCACAGGCTCAAAACACCAGCACAAAGCAATTCCTAAGATCCAAACTGAAAACTGGCTAAGACAGAGCCAGAGAAGCACTGCTGCTCTCCAGTGTACTTTATTTCATGGTGAAAACAGTGTCACCAGTAAGAGCCTAGGCTGGAAGGTGCTGCAGTGTCTCTAACCTCACACTCTGGTTTCCCTGAGCAGAGGGGGAGGAGGGTACAATCCCAGGTTCCAGAGCTCCCAGGGAACAGGTCATACCCAGAGAACAGGTCATACCCAGGGCTCTGATGTGGGTCAGAAGCACAGTCAAGGAGCAT
Source organism: Trochalopteron elliotii (assembly GCA_024734555.1). Taxonomy (NCBI): domain Eukaryota; kingdom Metazoa; phylum Chordata; class Aves; order Passeriformes; family Leiothrichidae; genus Trochalopteron; species Trochalopteron elliotii. The sequence continues at coordinate 817,936 of JANPWX010000641.1, forward strand.
GGAGCTGCTCAAAAGCTTTGCTCCCTGCCCAGGCTGAACCTGCAGTTCTGTCCTGGCTGTTCTACCCTGTGGGTCTCAGAGCCTTCAGGCCGATGCAAGAGCAAACAAACATGGACAAGTGGGCACAGCTCCCCAGCCCCAGTGCACATGGCAATGCTGCCTGCACAGCACAGTGTGCAACAGGGGGTTTCCAGCCAATTACACCAGAAACTTCACACTAATTATCCTGCCTATTATCTCAGTGGTTCCCTTCTACATTCCAGCTTTCCGAGTGCCATCGGCTTCTCCTTGGCCATGCCTCAGCGGATCTCCCACAGATGTCTGCACATGCCCTTTGCCAAGGGGACTCTGATGGCCACACTTGCTCCTTATGGCTGCATGCCCCTTGCCAAGCCTTTTGCATTCCTTCCCTGCCCTCACAGCCATCCCAGTTCACCAGCACTTGCCTGGATCATTATTGTGCCATTTCTCCGCTCTCCTCGGCGACCCATCAGCTCGATCAAAATAAAGCCAGAGCAAAATCAAACAGATGGCAGCTGCTCTGTTCATCCCATTCTTTTCTCTCTCTTTTATCTATTACCACAAGTCACACGATCAGACTTTTCTCTCAGCTCAGCTGTGCCTCCACTATGGCTGACAATGGAGTTCAACTCCCCTCACACCATTGGACAGCACTGGACATAAACCCCTTCAACTGGGCTCTGAGCAGAGACACCTTGGGATAATTTAACTGGCAAGAGATGAAAAAGAAAACTTGTTTCACATAAATGAGATGAAGCACAAGGTGCCTTACAGCTCCATGGGCCGGTGAGCTATAACCCTGAGTATATGACACTGCAAAAGCTGCATACAAATGAGCAGGTAGCACTGAGAGGTGATCAGCTGATGACAGGACAAGTTTAGCCCTGACTCATCTGGAGAGAGGTTTACATTTTAGTAGCAGACCAGACCTGCACATCCCACAGTCAGCACAGCTTGAGTTAACAAAAGGACATGAAGCAGGGACCAGGGCTCCAGCATACTGTGCTGCTCAGTGTACCCAGCACAGACAAGCCTCAGAAAACACCAGCATTTCCTCCAGCATTCCATCAGAACAGCTCCAGGGAGGAAGGAGGGATGGGCAGCACAACACAGGCAGCAAAGTCAGCTGCCCTTCTGGGGGCACTTTCCAGTACTCACAGTGCCTCAGATGTCAGAGCAGGACTCGGGTGTGGAAGAGAACTGAGAAGAAGCACAGACAGTCTAGACAGAGATTTGCTCGAAGGAGCAAAGCCACCAAATAACAGAGATCTCAATTACAATGTAATAAGCACAGAATAGCCTTCATGTCTCTGAAATAATCACATCAGTGGGATAAAAGGGGCCTTGATGCACACGAGCAGCTATGAGAAACTGATGCACATAAATTTATCTACCAAACTGACACTTACAGAGTGAAGAAATGCAGATTGAAACACTCAGAGATACAGGAAAGACCTCAGATAACTCAATTTAGAGCACAGCAAAACCTGGACTATTCAGGAGTATTACATGGAAAAATAAAGAACACCCACCACCTTCTCCTGCTCCTTCAGAAGTAATGCCCAGAGGAGTTGCAGCAGGAATCTGTTGTGACAGCATCTGACAGTGCTACATCTCAGGCATACAAGAGAGAAGAGACCTGCATCATCAGGACCTACGTCCTCCTACAGCAGCAATCCTGCTCTTGTCACCAAGCAGAGAAGGGAACACCTCCAGCACATCCACAGTTAACAGCTCAGTCATTAAAGACTGTTGACACCTATGTTATTTAAGCCTAATAGTAACAATACCCTGACAAAAATTAGTTTTCTAAAATATCTATGTAGAGAAATGGTAGCTGGAAAACGTTAATTTTAAAAGTCTCGCTCTCAATTAAAGGAGACTGGATGCCAGCAATGGGTCTTAGAGACCCCCACAGTTTCGGAGCAATTTGTGATCACAAAGTTTGGACAGGAGAAGAGAAGAAGAGCAGGCAGAAGTTAAAAGAAAAAGGCAATCAAAGAGACAGTTCATACTGCTCATCAGGAAATTCACAAGCAGAAAAGAAGAATCTAGACTCCATGAAGAACCCCAAGCTAAGCCAAAAATCACTCACACAGCAAGAAGCTGAATAAGGTACACGGTCACTTACCTCTGCATTTCATCAATGAAAAATTTACCCTTTCACAGCAACTAATGCCGTGCTCAAAGCTGCTCTCCATCCCTCTCTAGGCAGGAAGAAAAGGAGTGAGACCAAATTCTTATCCCTCTGTGGGCTTTCCTGGACTAGATGCCAAGGTCATGGAATTGGGCAAGACAAATCACACTCTCAACTCAAATATTTCCTGTGCTAATGACTGCAAGAAGAGATGGTTCAGGAACACCCAGCAATAGCCTCATGTCTGTTTGCTCTCACCATCATGCTCTCCCAAAGAACAGCACAATACAAAGCAGAGCTGCAGGAAAACATCTGCTTTATTGCCTCATTTGGGGTGCCAGTGTTTTCCCATAGGTGTCAAGGCAGCAAGGGCAACGAAATCCCATTTCTGAAGGGCTTTGGTTCATCTGCACCCTTGGAAAAGTTCTAAGGAAGCCAAGGAGCACAGGCACAGCCAGAGCCCTGGAGAGGCCAGCGGAGGGGCAGCACCAAGGTCACCACTCAAGGACAACTGCGTCAGCTCTGGGGCCCAGGAGCTGCAGGGCAATAAAAGCACAGGCAGGGAGGGAACAATCTCTCCTGACAGGGAGATCCTGAATCCAAGCCCTTCAGATTGGAGCAGCAGCACCAAGCACAGCTGCTTCTCGGGTGCACAAGGCACTGCAAACCCCCCAGGAGAAGATGACCACAGAGACCAAAGTCAGCAGCATCGTGGGTGATCTCCACAGTGTTGGCACAGAGCAACTGTGTCCTTAGTTTGTAAGAAGCTACTTAAAAGACCCAGCACACAACAATGGAGGTTAATGAATGCTCCTGCGACATGAGACTCCCCTGAGTTGCTCTGCAGAGAGTTTATTTTAACAATCTAGGGAGCCTGCACCTCCTGCTTGGATCCCATTGCTCACACCAGCTAACAAGTCCTGCTCCTTGCTCAGTAAGACAGTCAAGTGTGCACACACACTCCACTCCACAGCCACACGTACGAAATACACACCATGGTCACTGGGACTTGCAGCGGAACTCCAAGAGATGATTTTTCTCTCTAAAGAGATGTCATGAGAAATAGGAACAGGACAGAGCCCAGAAGATGCAGAGAAGCAATTCCAGGGCATCTCCTGCAGCACAAGAACAGGATCCCCCAGCTACCTACACCCACAGGGCACATGATCATTGCAGCAGTCCTACCCACACAGGTGACCCAAGTGCCCAGCGCTCATGGGGTGGACAGAACAATCTCTCTGTAGCCTTATCCAGTGTCCTACAGAGTCCCTGCTGTAGATAAGGATGCAGGAGATACATGGAGGAGGACCCAGGGCAGAGGAGCTGTGTGTGATGTGCTCTAGGAAACCTTTCAGCAGGTGGGTCATTGCCACTGTAGGAATTCTAAGCATGACAGAGCCCACGGGAGCAGGGACTGAGCCATGCCTGGAACAGCAGGATGGAGACACATGGACAGCACCTGTCATCACCAGCACCTTCTCCATGCAAAGAGGCTCTGCAGGGAGCCCCTCAGCAAGTTCACTGACCTCCTCAAATGATTTTTGGATCAGGAATTTCTAGCACAGGCATCAACAGGGAGACACATAAAAGCACCTGTCCTGTGTCATGGTCCATGTGACCAGACATTCCTCAAGGGCATTATGTCCCCCAGCCAAAATCCACTCGTAACTTTCCTGGTCAAACCACCTTAATTCACAGAGACACCACAGACAGCTCCCACAAACCCATACCTGCAGCTTGTCAGCAGTCACAGCAGGTATGGAGCAAACCAGAACCCTCGAGGCACCTCCTGGACTCCACACAGTTGGTAGAATCTGAGCAGCATTTGCCAACCCTGATGTAGGCTAACAAGTCATTACGTTCAAAACACATTAGTCGCTCCCAAACACCCACACTGCCATTTGAAATCTTACCAATTACTGAGTGTGTTGTTTGTGTGACTGCCTAATCCCACTCCCAGAACCCCATCACAGCACTTATGGTGTTTTACGTGTCATTTCTGTATTTGCACCTGGCTGACATCACCACAAAGAATCCCACTTCCAAATCTCTGAATGCCATGGAAAGCATTAATGTTTTCATTACTGCTTATGGACAGGGTGCAACAAAACATGGGGAAAAGTTGCAGGCTCTGCTTGGAGAGCCGTCCCTCGAGATACTCCAGAGTTTGAAGGATGGATTTCTTTACAACTCAAACAGATGGCAAGATACAGACAGCTTTGCATCTCTACACTTCAAGCCATAAGACTTCTCTTTCCTCCCATCACAGCAGAGATGCCGTAATCCTGAGTTACAGAGAGGTGACTGAGATCTCTCAGCAACACGGATTGAGCTCTACACACAACTCCAGGTTGTTCTAATGCAATTTTGTCTAACAACACAAAGGTGTTACATAATGCAGCTGAAAAGTTTAATTTCTCCCAATTTTTCCCCAGCAGCAAAGAACCAGGCTAGCTCAAGCAGAGACAATGTCAGACCTACCCCCAGCACAGCTGTGCCTAAGGAGCAGCTAAAAAGCTGCGCCAATGCCCCCAAATAGTCACCGGGTGACTGCCCTGACACTTGCACTGCAGCGTGGGAGAAGGGTCCTTTCATCTGGGAAGGGTCACTAAGGCAAAGCTCATCTTTGACAGCTTTTAAAACCTAAGTAATATTAAGTAGAAAATACATTTTCTCGGAATCTCTCATGTTTGATACCGAAAAGCACTGGCACCAGGCAGTGAGTGAAATGCTACACTGTAGGACAAGCAACATAAAACCAGAACAGGCACAATATAGAACCCAAATCCCTTAACCGGTCCATGTAGTGGCTTGGGACACTGCTGCGGAGGGCAGACGTGCTGGGTGCAGATTTTCACAGAACAGTTTTTCCTTACAAAGGAGCGAGACCCCTTGAAGGAGGCTGCTGACTTTGCCCTCGGACACACGCACACGGCATTTCAGCCGAGGAGAAGCCACCGGGCAAACTGACCGCGCTTCGAATTCCCCAAGATTATAAAGATCCATCCCTGACAAATCGACTTCCGACACGCTCTTTGCTAACCCAGCAAATACACAAACCCCTGCGGGTGCTGTAGCCGGGCCGGCGGCGGGGACGCGTCTGGGGACAAGTCACCTCTCCAGAGGCTGAGGGTCCGCGGGGTGCAAGGGCGCACGGCCGCCCGCTGCCACCAGCGAGTGTGCGGCTGCTTTGGGGGGATCGGGGCAGCCAGCGAGAGGCACCCACCGGCAGCTGTGGCTCCCCAGCCCCAGGACGGCCCTGGGGAACAAACCCCGGGTCGTGCCCGCACCGGTGCCTGAGCTCGTCCCGAGGGTCTCGGGGCTCCCC
>JANPWX010000641.1:828418-858730 GCA_024734555.1 Trochalopteron elliotii
GATAGGATAGGATAGGATAGGATAGGATAGGATAGGATAGGATAGGATAGAATAGGATAGAATAGAATAGAATAGAATAGAATAGAATAGAATAGAATAGAATAGAATAGAATAGAATAGAATAGGATTTGAACAAATAAAGTCTGCTCTATTAATCAACCCATTGAAAAATAAAGTCGTTTCTACAGAGAAAGGAAAAATTATGAAGAAAAAGAAAGAATATGAAGAACCAATTCCCCTGGTTTGTGTGGACACAAGGAGCAGGATACAAATACCTCCCCAAGGTTATCACAATGAACAATTCACTATGAATATCAATTTTTCAGAGCTGTGTCTTTGCTGAGGTTCAAGCTGTAAGCAGAAAAAGTTCCATGTGTGCACAATAAAGACATGGAAATACTTAAAAAATAAGGTCAGCCTGTGCTTCCCAACACTTTTTTTCCCTGTATGTAAACTAGATGGGAGAAATGTTCTTTATTTCTATGTTTAAATATTTTGCCAGTTGAGGCAAATGCTATTCCTTAAAAATACAACTCAGCCTCTAAATTAACAGGCAGGCCTGCTCTATCCATGACACAATTCCTACCAGATCTACCTGGAAGCACCCCAAAGTTGCTCACAGTGACATTTTTCATGTACAAAACAAAACCCAACCTCAATATATTGGATTTTTTTCCCCCAGAGTATGACTCCAATTAAATTTCTACTCATGACTATCCCCCCACCCTGTTTTTTGTTGTACAGTCACGTCACCAAAGTGTTCCTATGACAGAAAAGGTGAAAAAAATCCATCTGTTTTGAATGAGCAACTGAAAAAAAACACTTGTAGAGAAGTGGAGCCATGCAAGCAGTTACAGTCTCCATGAAGCTGTGGCCAGTGCTATCAATTCCCAGAATTAAAAAGCATCCAGATGGATGCCTCCATCTTCATCCCATGTTCAGACTGCTCTTACCTGTGCTTCTTGGAGCTCCCTCAAGCTCTCCCTTGCCTGTTCCCCAGCAAGGTCTCCCTCTTTGAGGCTGGGGAGGGTCTAGCCCAGAGCAGGGCTCACTTTGAAGACTGCTCAGGGCTTGGCCTGGTGGGTTTTGAACACCTCCAAGGATGGAGGTGCAAACTGTGCTCTGGTCCATGTCCCAGGGCTGCACCGCTCTCACAGGGAAAGATTTCCATAGATCCACTGGGAATTTCCCAGTGTGACCTGGAGAAGCACCCAGCTCCACCACTCCACAGCACCCCAGGAGCCCTCTCCCATCCCTGCAGATTCCCCTCTTGCTCTCTGCTTCTTCCCTGCCTTCCTTTGGGGTTTCCTCCCTGCCTCTGGGTTTATCCCAGGCATTTGGGGGTCTGGGTTACCCCAGAAGAGGAGGCAGCTAGGGAGCTCTTTACAGCTGGAGAGATGCCTTTGCTTCGTGCTGGGAAAAAAGTCAGGCAGACAGTTCCCACGGCTTCTCCATGGCAACAGGGCTCCCAGACACACACACACACAGGCAAATTGGGCTGAGGGGAGCATCACAGCCCCTCCACCCAACCCCAAACCTCCATTCATGGGGCTCTCATGGGATCTCACCCCAAAACACCTTCCAAAATAATCACACCTGGCCAGAGGAATCTTCCCTCCTTCCACCGGGGAAGGTGCACTGCCCTGGAGCCCAAGCCAGGCACAGTCTAACCCAACCAGTGATGGGTTTTGTCCAGAGAAGTGTGTCACGCTTGAAAATCTGGTGTCTCTGCATCCTGTCAAACCAAACAGCACACCTCTGTCCAGTAGAAAACCCAGAACCTCAAACCTGATTAGGTCTAGGTCTCAGATCAGGTTCTGATACTCGAACTTCAAGGAACCATTCTTTTTTATGTTTAGAGAAGTCATTTTTGTCTAAACGAGCAAAAACTGTGTATCCTGACAATTTAAATGCAAAAAAGGAGAAATAAGGCAAGCCAAAACCAGTTACAGCAGCAACCTGCAAAAGAGAGAGGCAAACAATAATACATACTTCTTCATGCACGTCAAGCTGGAGAGTCAGAAGTTGGCTGTGGTGCAAGAGAAGCATTCGTAGGAGATAAGGTCAGAACAGAAAAACAATGAATATTTTGCATCTGTAGTCAGTGAAGAAAAGCTTGAAGATGCTTCTGTGCCAAAAGTCATCTTTATATGGACGTGGCATTGGATTTGGCTCATGTTCAAGTGTCAGCAGAAGAAGTTGAGGAATAAATAGCCAAACTAGAGAGTGCAAATGCACCAGGCTGAGATGGTTCACCTAAGTGCCCAGTGAGAGCTCAGAGGTGAAACAGTTTAATTACTTAATTGTAGCATGTAATCCCTGTGTGTAACAGCCTCACTGTCTGAGAGATTCAAGGTGACAAATGCAAAGGGTTTGGGGTTAAGACAGACCCTGGAGTCTGAGGTTCCCTTCTGGGCGAAGTGAAATTGTCACCAAGAATCTCATTAGTGCAGATTTGGATAAATTTGAAGTACAGGGAAGAAAAGAAAGTTGATTTTCCTTAGAAAAAATGAATGCTTGATAAATGTATTACAGTTTTTTAGAGGGATCAATGAGTGTGTGGTGTAGTCTGGGTTTCCAAAAGGTCTGTCACACGAGTTTCTTACAGGAATGCAACTACCATGGGATTAACAAAAAATATTTGAAATAAATAAATAAATACCTGGTCAAAGGATTTTCAAAGAGCAGCTCTCAATTGGCAGACTCCTGAATGGAGGGAGGACTGGAAAGGAGCCCCACAGGGACCTGAGCAGAGCTCTGCACACTTCAGCATATTCAGAAATAATCTTGGAAATTAAATGGAAAAAAAGAAAAGAAGAAGGACAAAGCTTGCAGCTGATGTTAAGGCATTCAGGGTCATAAATACATGAGACACTGAAGAGTTATACAAGGACCTCATGATAGTGAATAACTAAGCAGTAGGTTCAGGACATCCAGAGGAGATAATTACAAAGATAAAAACAGGAGAAAAACAATCCCAGCTCCTCAAGCACTGGGCTCTGCACTGATCCTTTTCCTCAGAAAGAGCCTCTTTTTATTCCAGGTTCAGTTGAATATTATCCTGCCCACCCCAGCTCCATTTGTGCCTCATGCTGGCTCCTGGCTTTGGTGGGGCTATAAACCCAGGAGAAGGGAAGGGACTCAGCAGTGTGGTAAGCATAAAACCAGCACAAAGAGGGGTGTTTAATGGCCCATGTGAGATGACTGCAGTTCCTGTGGTCCACATTGAGACCAGGATTGTTTGTGGTCCATGCAGAGCACAGTCACCCACTCAGGTCCTTGGAAGGGCACAGTACCAGGGTCGGCAGTGCCAAGGGAGGTGTGGGACCCCTGCCCACAGGCATTTCCCAGGGCTCACATCACCACAGCTGAAGCCAAGGTGCAGGTGTTTCCCCAGGAACATGATGTGCTCAGACCACAGAAGTGGCACAGACAGGACAGGGATGTTTTTTAGCCCCCTGCCCTCTGCTACCATTTCTCTGCACAAAAGAACTGGCCTGAGTATGTTCATACTGAAGGGGCAAAGCAGAAGAACGAGAAAAGAAGACAAACTGATGTGCCCACTGTCCTTAAACACTCTGCCCCAGTTAAGCTCTTTTGACAAGCCACAGCAGCCCTGAGGGCTGGTGATAAACCCACGACACTGAGGCAGATGGAGGAGCTGATGGGGTTTGTTCACACAGCACTGGAAAAGAGTTTGAGGACAATGGTTATGGCCAAGTGCCTGGGAAGCTCAAGGTCTCCTGGGTGCCAGAAGGTCACTCAAATATCACCTCTCCACCTTCCTGCTTGGCCAGTTTAGTCCCTTCAAGATGTTGCTGTTAAATTCATCCAGTCCAAACTTCACTCTAATGAGGCACTGTAAGAAAATAACTTTCCCAACAGTGGTATAATTAAACTTGGGCCATATATCAGTGAAGCAAATCAATAGCTAACAAGTTGGAGTTTGCCAAGAATTACGATTTTCCTTTGAGTGGATTCATTTGCATAGAGCTGTTCTTACATGGCCAAGCATTTGGCATCAGCAAAGCTTGTTCAAGCCCTGTCCCAGAGGTAGTCCTGGTCCCTGGGTGAGCAGTTCTGGGATGCAGGGCACTCAGACCCCATGCTGGCCAGCTCACCCCCAGCTATTTTTAGTGAAAGACCTAATCAGTAATTGCCAGGGCTGGGTACAGCCTTCCAGCCCTGCCTTCTGCTACATGACACGTCCCAGCCCTGAGTGCTGCTGAGGGCAGCACTGCTGGGAGGGGAACTCAGCCCCCTGAGGCCCTGAGCACAGGGTTACCTGTGCTCAAAGGTTAAACCCTCTCCTTCCTCCTCCTGCAGCTGCATTTTTCCAAGTCTTCTAATTTTGCCAGCATTATGAAGAGCACAGATACTGTTTTACATTATCTGTCTGCTCTTGCACAAAGCAGCAAAGGTTCTGGCAGAGCAAGCCAGAGCAGTCCTCCCAAACTGGAGGTTTGGAAGGGAGGGTCTGTGCTCAGCTGTGGGTGGAGGATAGGGAAAAGCAGAGCTTTTTATCCCAAATTTGGAAAAAAACATTGAAAAAGGTCTTGGGGGCTTATTTCCCACTCACAGTCATAGTCTGGGGGGATTTGAGGGTGTGTGCATTCTCCTGGGATGAGAGCAGCAGCCTGTCTCTGGCAGAGAGAGTGTGGCTGGGAGGGCACAGCATGCTCCCAGTGGGCAAAAGGGCCTTTCCCAGGCACAAACACCTATGTACTCCTCAAATCCCAGCCCCAGAGCCACTTCCTCAGCCTCCACTGACCTCCCAGGCTGGATCAGCAAGGACTCAGAACATGAGCAGTTCCAAACTCGGTCAGTAGCAGCAGCCTGGCTTCCCACTGGGAGACTCCCAGGGTAGTGCTGGGTCCTCCTGGCTCTGCAAACACAACCTGAGCAGACTTTGTGAGTTGTTTGGAAAGGTGGAAAAGTGATGAGGCTGTGGGGTTGCCACCGTTTTGCAGGGCAGGAGCCTCAGCAGCTTTCTCTGAGCAGACATTAGAGAGGGGGAGCACAGGCTCCAGCCTGGCACCACTGTGCAACAGTGTCTGGCTGGGCACTGCCTCTCCCTGCTCCCTGCACTGCAGCACCAGCACTGGCACAGCACCACCCCAGTGGGAGGCATCACACTACTTAAAGAAAATTATGCTGCTGGCCTTTTCATTATGTTGCCCAGCAAATGTTCCCATGAAATATAGGCCTAATTATCTACCCACATTCAGATTACTCTAAGATGCAATTTTCTTCTACTCTGTGGAGTTTGCTCTCCTTCTGTGGATCTCATGATTGAAATACACTCAATTAGTTGTTACTCTGCTGGCTGAAATCTTGAGCTGCCTTCCTGACAGGGCTGATCCATCTGGGTCCTGATGGCCTTACAATGGCCAGGTGACACCAGGTCACAGGAAAGCCACAGAGATGTCTCAGCACTCAGCCATGCCTGTTATTTATTAGATTTGTTTCCCAAATGGAAGCCTTGTCAGGACTGAGAGCTAGAAACGTGAAGTATCAGCATCACAGAATCACTGAGGTTGGAAAGTTCTCTCAGGTCATGAAGTCCAACCATTCCCCCAGCACTGCCAAGGCCACCCCAGGTTCCACATCTACACATCTTTTAAATCCCTCCAGGGGTGGTGGCTCCACCACTGCACTGGGCACGCCCCAGTTAATCAAAGAAAAGACACAACCTCAGTTTGGGTGATTGCTGTAGTCAGTGTCCATCCCTTGGGTGGGATGTTTTCAACAGCATGATCCTACATCCCTGCAAGGTAACTCCCTCTGTCCAGGAGAGGAAGACTCTGGGTGAGACCAGGTTTCTGAGTCAGGAGAGCTGACAGGAGAGTGAGCATTTCAAGAGCAGCATAATATTAGATACCTTTTTTCCCTTAAAATAATCTAGCAGGTGGAGAGAAACAAAAGCAAGGAGCATCAGCTGCAGCAGGAGGAAGGATTTGAACAGGTAATGTAATTTCATTCCTATTGGCTACATCAAGTTGACATAAGCCAGTCCCTTGGAATAAACTACAATATATAATAAAAACAATTGATATAACAAAGGAAACAACAGTAGGGATGTGTCATATAGGGAAAAGACCCCTTAACTCCTCCACAAAATTTTGGTGTGAAGGCTCTGGAGGTCTTTGCTGGAAATCTGGCACAGCAACTTCTTTTGGCCACTCTGGGGCACTTGCTGGATGTTGATCCTTCCCAGGGTGACTTGTTCCCACACTTGACCACCCTCTTAGTGAAAGGAAACTAATTTTGTATCTACCAGAGACATGTTTTGCTCCCAGGGATCCCAGGGAGTGCTCAGCAGCTGTGGAGGTGCAGGAATTGTCCCTTTCAATGGAAGTTCCTCAAGGTCGGGATTCCAGAAACAGTTCCAGGAACAGATCGGGTGGTAATTGATTGCTCAATGATTCAGTGATTACTCAGTTTTTGCTCCATCCACATCTCAGTATTTCATTGTTTGGCAAAATATCAGCCTGACTTTGTCCTGACATTGGCACCATGCAGCACAAGAGGAGCTGAAGTTTGAAGTGACTGCGTCATATCTAAGATGGAAGAAAAAATGTTATGATTATGGGAAAGTTTGTTTCTAGGGACTGTGTCCCTAGAAACACCTCACTCCTAAAACTCTTCTCCAACCCTACCCTGCACCATGTACAGCCCTTGCTGTTTTTAAAAGTTTCACTGAAATGAAACATCCACTGGCAGAAGGGCTCAGATCATCTGTATCAGTGGATAAGGGGACTACAGAAATGTTGTCTGTCTGGACTTCTGTAAGACCTTTGAGACAGTCCTTCACAATATCCTTCTGTCTTAATTGGAGAGATATGGGCTGGATGGATGGACTGCCCAGTGCATGAGGAATGTGTTGGACAGTCACATCCAGAGAGTGGTGGCCAATGGCTCAATGTCCACATGGACATCAGTGACAAGTGGTGCCCCTCAGGGGTCTGTATGGGGCCAGTGCTGTCAAATACCTTCACCAGTGACACAGACATTGGGCTGAGGGTGCTTCCAGCAGATGACACCAAGCAGTCGTGGGGTCAGCTGCCAAGGCGTATGGTTGACACACCTGAGGGAAGCTGGAAGACCTTCTGAGGGCACACCCAAAGAGCTGGAAATGCAGCTCCCACTGTCCATGGAGCCCAGGGCATGGCAGGAACAGCTCCCTCTGACACAGTGCTTCTGCTGCCATGAGGCTGAACAAGGGAGGGCATGTGGGGACTGATCCTGCCCAGAGCAAGGAACAGGGAGAAACATTCCGGGAGGATGACTCAGAAAGCTCAGCTGGAAGATGAGGAGGGATGCACACACATTCAGGGCCATCAGCAGCTCCTGGCCATGGTGAGGGTGTAAAATAGGTGCCATCTGCTTCAGCTGGAGCATCACACAAAGGCACAGGCAGTAAAGAGCCTCTAGCTTAGATCCTGTTGGCAAGGAGAACAAATTCCACAATTGCTATCAAAATAGCCCAAGGCAGAGAAGAGGAGTGGCCACAGGGTGCATTCAGGTTCTGCTGTCCCTGCTCCTGCCCCACTTCCAAGCTGTCCTGTGGAGAGGAAGAAGAGCAGCCCTGAAAAGTTCATAGTGATTCAAAGCAGTGCTGAGTGGGATTTGGCAGTGAGCTTGGGATGGGCAGCAGCTCAATCCATCACCCACTCTGTAGGAAACAACCTGGACGCTGCTGCAAATCTTCAGTGGAACCAGAGTCAGAAGTGCTGTGATTGTGCAAAACAGGTGAATGTCATGGCACGAGAAATAACAGTAACAGAGCCCTGTGTGGTCTGTGCAGGGCTGGGGCAACCCCAGCCTGTGATGCTTCAGGGGAGATTTGGACTGGTTGGAGAGGGCTCAGGAGGAGCACCAGGAGGGGTCAGATGGTGCAGGAGTGCAAACCGTGAGCAAAGGCTGAAAATGAGACCAATTCACCCCAGGAAACTGAAGCAACAGACTCTGGTTATGCACATGGCTGAAGGCAGGACAGGGCAAGGAGCAATGGGCTTATACTGTGGTGGGAAAATTTAGGTTTCACCTGAAGAAAAACTGTGTAAGGATTGTGAAGCAGTGGAACAGATTTCCTGGGAGAGCAGTGCAGGTGTGGCCAGGTGGAGCAGAACCTCCCTTGGGCACCAGGTCAGATTGGATGGGTTCAGCACTCTGCTCCTGCCTGGGACATGCCAGAGAGTCACCTAACCCTCCATGGCCTGACAGGGCTTGCTGGGCTCTTCATCACTTCTGGAACAAGCAGCTTCACAAACATCATGGAGATGGTGGCAATTCTGAGAATTCGAGGGGAAAAACTTTCTGCAGAGTGGGAAATCAGCAGTTCTTTGAGTCGAGCCTGTGACAGGGCAGAAAAGCTGATATTGCAGAGTCAAGAAAATGTAAGTTTGGCTGAAAGCCCATCCTGTGAGTTGGTAATCCTGAAAACAGCCTTTGGAAGAAAAATGACACTAAATATGATGAGGAAGAGAGGAATAGATACTGATCAATATGCAACAACCACATCAAGCTATGGAGCAGAGCTATTGATAGAGGAGGGTAAATGGACAGAGGAAAATCCATGTCTGGCAAAGCCACAACCAGTAAAGAGTTGGTCACTAAATACATCAGAAACAAAAGAAACATTAATGATGTTATAGACTCATTTCATAGACTTAGAAAAGCATAAAAGGATTTTGTTCAGGAGCAACCTCAGCTGTCTCCAGTCTAACATCCTGCTTGGAGCAGGACTGATGTCCAAGTGACACTGCCTTGCTCAGAGATTGCCCAGGTGACTTTTGAAGATCTCCAAGCATGGAGAGACACCAGCATTCCTAGATGAGGATGTCTGCTAGTGACAAGGCCCTCAGTGGGTCCCTTCTGTGTTTGGAAAGGATGGGAATGTCAGACATGGGGATGATGAAATTGTCTGTGGTCTAATTACAACCCAGAGCATCTCGGGTGCCATCTGTGGGGTTTGTGAACCAGCAGAGCTGTGTGAGCTGCACCTGAGGGCTCTTGAGCAGAGCACTGAGCTGAGCTGAGCCACCTCCTCCTGCTACTGAGGGTTTGGAAGCCTGGGAGATGCCAGGGTTGGGAGGATGCTGGCAGGGTGCTTGGCTGCCCTGGTTAACAGCTGCTCAGTCCAGCATGACACATCCAGGTTGAAAAATGGAGAGGACTCAGAGGATTCAATTAATAGAGGATTCAGGGATTAAAAATACACCCCTCAGCGTGGTGTAATGGAAAGTGTCTTGTCAAATGAGCCTCAGTTCATCCTTGGAGAAAATTACAACTTTGTAGATAAAGGTTACCATGTAGCCATTATTTGCTTAGCTTTTGGCAACGTGTTTGACTTAATATCCTATGACACCCTAATTACAAATTTAGCGCTATACAATCCCAATAAAGCCCACATTAAATGGATGGAGAGCTGCAAATCCAGCTCCAAAACAAGGACTCGTCAGTGAACAGAGATGATTTAGAGGGATTCTGCCAGAGTCAGTCCCAGCCTGACACTAATCAATGTTTTCATCATTGATTGAGAAATGAGCACAAAACACAGCTGATAAATTATACAGCTGCTGGGAGCAGAAGGACTGGCAGTGAATAATTATGACAGAGAAGTTCTACAGAGTGACTGGGATCTTTTCTGTGCACAACCCATTTTCACTTGGCAGTGTTAAAATAGGCCAGCCTTCAAACAGGAACGGAGGAAAGGTTTCATCCAAAAGAGTTGGGAGGAAACATTTCATCCAAAAAAAGGATGGGAGGAAAGGTTTCATCTAAAAAAGATGGAATACAAAAAATCTAGATATCATCAAGGGAAAGTAAATCAGAGCAGCTGGTTTTGCATCACTCCAGCAACCACAGCGCTGGCCCCAGGTGCAGAGACTGGAGGGAGAGGATGAGGAAAGCAGGACAGTCATGCAGGGCATGGAAAGGTGGGCAGAGGACACCAGAGGTGTCTCCAGGGGACAGCTGAAGTGGCAAAGGAGTCAGACAAGACCCCAGAGAGGAGATGGACAAAGTCCTTGAGCTGCAAACACCCCATGGAGTGCAAGACATGGGGGCTGGCTCCAGCTCAAACCTACTGTCACCTCCACCTTTGAGCAGCACAGGGACCCTTCCATGCACGTCCCTGCAGCACCACTTCTCATCCTCTTGGTGCCCTCCACAAGCATGACACTAAAAGAGAAACACTCACTTCCCCAAGAGAAAAAGAATTGCTTTGCTGAGCTCTTGCATCAGGCTGGGGTTACCTGCCTCCCCACAACATCATTTTCTTCCAGTAATTGTTTACATGGAATGAAGGGATGCTGAGGGGCTTTTCTGAGGGGCAGATGAGGAGGCTGGAAATGAGACATCCCAGATGTTGCCCTGAATTTTCCTGCTTTCCAGTGTTTAAAATCTTGCAGTGCAAATTCTCATGCAACTTCAGGAAAACAATGTATATTTTTAGAATTTATCTATTGTGTTTACATATTTCTCCTCTGGGAGGAGAAATGTGATGGATGGTGATGTTCACCATCCAGGTCAAAGAGGTGGTGATCTGTGCAGCCAATCTCTTGCCTGTTTACAAATGTATATAAGAATGGAGTCAAATAATTAAAATAGAGAAGCCTTCCCTTGACCTGCTGTGCCTGCCTCGCTCTTTGTGTGGCACCCAGGCTCACAGAAGGGTCTGTGCAAGGAACAGGGGCCCACCCACAATGATTTATATACACCATCAGCAGAGAGACATTTTCTCCTGTGGATTCTGCACCTGCAGCCCCAGAGGGGCCTTTCCATCACCTGCCCCTCACCCAGCCTGGCCCCAGCAGCCCGAGGGGCCCTGGTGACCCTGTGTGGCCACAGCCTGACCCTTGGCAGCTGCGGGGAGCGCTCGGCCCCGCCGGTATTTTTAGCTCTGCCCACGACATCGCTCGAGTTCACAGCGTGACCTACTTTGGGAAGGCAGAGCTCTCCCTCCTCTGGGTCCCCCACGTGCTGGGAAGATGCTGCCAGCCCCAGGAACAGCCCCCACACAGCACCCTGTCCCCAGCACGTGGTGCTTGGCTCCCCATGGATCCGCACAGAACACAGGGCAGATTTTGGGGAGGAGGGTCCTGTGGGAGCCAGGGCTGTCTGCAGCAGGGACATGTGCAGGGCTCCCAGGTGGGTGCTGCTCTGCAGGGACTACACAGCCTTTTGGTTGGACTCTGCATTTCCACATTTCCCTTGCCTCTGATAGAATCAGCAGCTCGCAGATTGGCACAGGCACAGCCTGGATTTGTGTCCCCAAGGGAGTAATCCTCAATAACTCACCTTTCCAGTGGGCAAAACTGTGTAGCCAGCCCAGCTGGGCCTTATGGAGCCCCCAGACTGACTCTGGTGATCATAAAATCACAGACTGAGTTGAGAGGTACCTTAAAGAATCTCATTGTCTTGGGCAGGGATGTCTCCCATTAGACCAGGTTGCCTCAAGCCCTGTCCAGCCTGGCCTTGGACACTTCCAGGGGTGGGGAGTGGAGCTGATGGGATGTGTGGTTGGTTCATGCCCAGGCTCTGGTGTCCACCCTGCCCACAGTTCCATCAGGGACCAGGCTCACTCCCAGTGTCACTGGGCAGCTGATCAATCTGTCCTGACCTTCTCTCTTGGGCACTTGGAAAACCTCTTTCCTGACACTTGGAGTTCATGACAAGGTTTACCACTTGCAGAAGAGCTCCAGAAAGAGACACACTCACCCCAACAACCCCTGCAAAGTTCAGCTCTCCCCACTGCTTTCAGGACCAGAATCTCCTTCAGCACCAGGTACGTGTCCCAGCAGGAGTCTGGGGGTGGCTGTGGCTGCCTGGGTTGTGCAGCCCCGTGTCAGCACTCGTGGCTGCAGCACAGGCACCAACCACGAGGCTGCCACAACCTTCTCCTTGCCAGCTCTTTCCTGCCTCATTACTCCCAAAATCCCCGGGGTCCATTGCTTTGCCAGCCCAGCTCTAGAAGCTTTTCTGAGCTTTGCTGTGTTAAAAGCTTTCTATTTCCAGCAAGGATACAAGCAGAGGGGAGTGATTTTACAGCCACCAGGTGACAGTGCTAGGGGTGAGCCATGGGGCAGTAGTTTCAGGGCGAGTAGAGGAGAGAGAGGCAGAGAAGTCACCCATCAGCCACTTCCAGCTAATCCAGAACATAACTGGGGAGAGGAACAGCAGCAACAACCTGGTCACACGCTGGGGGAGCAGCTCACAGCAGTGGAAGAGGGGAAAGCACCAAGACAGGACTGGGGACAATGACACCAAGGACAACAAAGCCGACACACATGTCCTTCCTTCCCTGATTCACCCAACCACGCAAGGGCCAACACCCTGCACAGGCTGGGCAAATTCTCATTCCAAATGCAGAAACAGCCCTTTCTGGCAGTGGCAGTGATCAGCTGAAACCTTCCCCTGAGAGCCCCTGCCTTGAGGCAGCCATTAGTCACCGTGAGGAAGGAGGGTTTGCAGCTCAGCCCACGCAGAGCTGGACCCTCACGTGCCAGGTGGAGCAAAACCTCACACTGGATGAAAACGCAGCTGCAGGCACAGCCTGGGAACACCTCACTGTGCCTCCCTGGCTCCAGAGGGCTGCAGAGCACCCTGCAGGGGCAAACAGGATATTTGGGGTCATCTGTGACCCCCATAGGGGCCCACACAGCAGCAACATGCTCAAGCACGGGCACAGCTCGGAGCTCGCCCCAGGTCAGGGCTGCTTGAGCTGCACCAGCCTTGCTTGACACATTCCCCCGGGGCTGTGCATCACATCCAATGTGCCTTATCCAAGGAAAAAATGTGTCATTTATGGTGCATTTAAAATTAATGCACATTTGGTGTTCTTGCTGATCCCAAATTATCCCCTGCACGTGTGCTGCAGAGAGGAGCTGTGCTCAGCCCCGCCAGGACAGCAGTGCCTGTGGTGCTGCTGAGCCTCCCTCCCTGGCAGCCACACCAAATTCCCAAAAATAAGGATATCCAGCAACACTGCCAGCATTTGTACCTCACCAGTACTGATCCTGCCTGGTGCCACGGGGCCCTGTGCCATCCAGGGCTCAGCACAGCTTTGTCTGGAGGGCACAATGGACACAAATGTCACTCCTTAGGGATAAACCCCTGCCTCTCCAGAGCTGGGGGCCAGCTGCTTCCTGATGGGAAGCTCATTCCTGTCCATAACCCCTGAGTGCATAAGGCTTAATTAAAAGCTGTCCCTGCTGAGGTTGGTGGCAGTGCTGAGTGGTGACTGTGGCTCTGCCATGTGCTAATGCCATGTCTGAGCTAAGTGACACTCATGCCACAGGTGCCTTCCCAGCGTTTGGAATGCTGCTCCTACTGCCTGCAAGGAACCTCCAGGAACCATCCTGGCACACACAAATGGGTATTTATGGTGTATTCTCTTCTAAAGCCCAAATTAAGGCCACTGGGAAAAAAAGGGTCAGTGCAAGGAAGTGAGCAGGGGTCAGGGACAAAGAGCACAAATGCAAACCCCACCAGTCCTGGTGGGAGCAGAGCTAGCCATCACCTGGGAGGGGATATTTATGGGAGTCAGTGCTTTGGTGCCAGCAAAACATCCCAAAATTCTGTTCATTAAACACCACCTTCCCAGTGCCAGTGCCTCCTGTCACTGTCCCATGCTGAAAGCTGGCCCCCATGCCCCTGTTTGGGATGTGGCAGTGGCAGGTGCCAGTCCTGCCACGTGGAGCCCTGGAGGGAGAGGAAAATATTTCCCCTCTATTTCTTGTTTGCTGATTTTCTCAGCAGCTCTTGCAGCGACAGCGAGTGAAAACCCAGCGGCGCGGCCGCGCCCCCGCATCTCGACAGCTCAAACACAGCCCTGGGGCAGCACGCAGGGAAAATCACACCTTGGGGGAGGTCAAGGAGCACCAGTAAATAGGATGAGATTAATTTGGGAACAACACGCAGGGAGAATGACGTCTGCCAGGGAAGGAGCAGTGCTGGCCTGGCTGTGCCTGGCAGAGCCCGGAGGATGGAGCATGGACACATCGGCCCCACACAGGGACACAAACCTGAGCAGCCACAGCAGGAGCTGGCACAACCAGCTGGGTGTGAGCCAGAGCCCCACTGCTCAGATCAAAACTCTCCCCCAGCCTGGGCAGGGCTTCCTGGAGGGATGGATGGGTGCTTCCAGCTGCCACGTGTTCCTTCTTTCTAAATCCCACTGCAGATTCTCTAGGAGCTCATGGGGCTGCTTTAAGGAAGCAGCTGAGTTTGTTGTTTGCACTGAGCCCCAGGGTGCTGCCCTGGGGACAGGAGTGCCACTGCCACCAGCTCTTGGTGGGGACAGCCCCAAACACCCTCCCTTGTCCATGGCATCCCCTCTCCAGAGGGAACTTGGTTCCCAAATCCCCCCTTGAGTCCCCTCAGTGCAGCCCTGGTCACTGCAGAGCCTGGGGGTGTTCCCCCACTCCGGCTGCTTGTAGGGGCTCAGCCCAGGCCCCTGAGCAGAATAGGGCTGTGAATCCATCACTGGGACACATTTCTGAAAGCTCAGTCAGGGCTTTACTCCCACCAGAGGTGTTGCTAAAAGGTTTTGAGTGGAACATTCCCACTGCAGCTCCTGCTCGTGGCCGTGGCTCCTCAGGACCTTGCTGTGACCCTGCTGGCACTGGCTGGCATCAGGTTTGTTGTGGGAACAAGCTCTGTGTCCTCCTCACTCACGATGAAACCTCAGCAACTGCTTCAGCTCTTCCAGCAAGGAGAAATTCACCCAACTTCTGGTCAGATTTCATGTTTATGGGGATGTCACACACCCATAAAGAAACTGCAGGGTGGTTTCCAAGTGAAGCCTGCACATGGCCCGGGCCAGGAGAGAGGGGACAGGAGCCTCAGGCTTTTCCAGCCACCCTCCTCCCACTGCATTTCCAGCAAAGCAGAGCCTGGGGAGCAAAGGGGTGATGCAGCACTAGCTCCTTGGGGCAGAGCAGGGATTGATTTAAACCTCCTGACATGGAATTGCACACAGGATCACTGGGATGCCCCTGGGAGTGGCACAGGGCAGACTCACCTCTGGGTCCTCTGGGTCCTCTGGGACCTCTGGGATCTCTGGGATCTCTGGGCAGGACCCAGTCACCAGCAAAGCAAGGTGGAAAAAGACAATTTTGCTTTTAGATTTGTCCCATTATGGGTTTACATTCCTCAGCATGGAAGAACAGATTGGTTTAATGTCCAGGGCTCAGCTACAGAAGATGCAGCAGGGAGGAAAAACGTGATCAATTATTTAGGAGAGACTTTCAGTCTCACATCAGAGGTTCATCTTCTGAATTCATACATCTGAACTAAGTGCTGTTTCCCCCTGGTACAGGGCACAAAGCAAATAAAGAGGTTCTAATTAGCACACTCAGCAGCCTAATATTTGTCTGGTTTCTGTGACTCCCTCAATGAGCCCAGCAGTTCCCACCCAAGCTCCAGGAGCACGTCTGGCTGCCAGGATGTTTATAGGGAATATACACAGCTTGGAAATGAATTACCTGTTTGAACAGAGGGGAAGAGCTCTCCTGGAACAAGAGCAGCTGGGTTCAGGCTGACAGAGCTCTCATTCTTCTGCACAATAACCCGTGGTGCCTGTCCTGCCCCAGCTGGGGGATGCCCTGGGCAGAGGGAACACGTGGAATCAGCTCCTGCTGCAGCAGCACAGCACAGGGCTGTGACAAACACAGTCTGTCCATTGCCAGGAGGTTGGATCCAACCTCTGCTGAAGGCACTTTTGGTTTTGGCTTTATCCTTTGGAAGCAGATGGCCCAGGATGGGCTTGGTAAGGGCAGCCAGAGGAGCTCAGTCATCTCTGGGGTTTGTGCTCCAGTTCTAATCCCCATTTTCCAGGGAGACCTTCCTGGAGTGTAACCACCTACAAACACAGACACTGAAGGGCCTCACATCTGCTTTGCCAATCCCTCACCAAAAGTCCAAATCTCTGAATTGTGCTGCTGCTGCTGCATGAGACGTTTGCCCAGAGCAGATCTGCTGGAAGGTGGGCACTCCCCTGCACTCACCTGTGCTCACTTCCAGCTTGGTCCAGCTTAGAGCCTTTCCCATACCCAGCACCACCACCCTGTAACCAGCCCCAACAGAAATTCAATCTCTCAGCTCCACAGAGCAACCTGTGCCTCCACAGAAGCCCCTGGCTGCTCTACCTTCACTTCTAAAGCCATTTTAAAGTTTTCTTTGTAAGAACGAATTCTTTGCAATAGCAGGGAAAAGCCTCCAGTGACTGCAACACATCCTGTACAACTGCATTAACCAAAATCTGCATCAAAGGTCTGGGTGATCCTTGCAGGGAAAACTTCCAACTGCTTCCATTGTGGTCTCACCTGAGAACAAATCACTGATCTGGGGCTCTAACACTTGAGAATAACATTTTGTATAAGAGGAGCAGCCTCCCTGGGCACAGGCTGCACATTCATGGACATTCCCAATCCCTGGCAGTGTCCAAGGCCAGGCTGGATGGGGCTTGGAGCAGCCTGGGACAGTGGGAGGTGTCCCTGCCCATGGCAGGGGTGGCACTGGATGGGCTTTAAGGTCCCTTCCCACCCAAACCAGTCTGGGATTCTGTGACACAGAAAAGCAAAACATGACACAGAGCAGGTGGTGGACAGCCAGGAGAGGAGAGGAGGTTAAACACAGAGAAGAGGTCACAATTCACAGCTTTTACTCCCCCCAGTCCTCACCAAACACGTTTCTGGCCTTAGGGCTCTGTCCAGCTCTGGTGATGCCTGGAGGGCCAGGAGAGCTGAGGGAAGGAGCAGCTTTGGGGGTGTCCTTGGTGCTCTGGCTGGATAAATCCCTTCAAGGCAACAACACCTACAGCTGGAGCTGAGCTGGAGTCTCCATAAAGCAAGAACCAGCTTGGTTATGCAGCCACTGGCAATGACAGATGTGACACAAGCTGAGCAAGCACCAGAGGATGTCTGGACAGGGTCCAGCTGCCACCAACAGCTTCAGTCCTGGGGACAGAGCACTGGAGATTCCTTCCCAGTGCCTGACAACACCCACAGTGACTCCTGCTGGGATGAGCAGCTGGGAACTGTCTATGTTCCTTTGCAAGTCTGATATAAGCAGAGGCAAGTTGGGCTCTTAGTTGTTGACAACTTTTCTTTTTGTTAGGACCTGATGCAAAGAAACAGACAGACATTTCAATCCAGCAAAATAACTTTATTTCAACAGGGCAAGTATAGCCAAGTGGTAATTCCAGACTTGCCTGGCAAGTATCAGCTCCATGATCCACCAGTAAATGTCCTGCTGATGACTCGAGGATCCAGGCTCTGTGGCTTCACAATAATTTCTTAGGTTTAGATTTCAAGTGAAATACATTCAGATTTGCTCCTGTCAGAGCACTGCTCACCAGTACATGGTTGGAAGTCACTGAGGAGTTAATTACAGTTACCTGATTCGTATGAAAAGAAAGCAACCCACAAACCCCTCCCTCTCTCCAGTGCTGCTGCTTGGAGCCTTCCCAGCCCCTTGCAGGGGGAGGCCCCTGGTGTTCTTTGGGCCTTTGCAGTAAAAACAGCTGCTAAAAACACAGCAGCAAAAGTCCAGGCAGCTTGGAACTGCACATTTCCCCTCTGTGACCAGCAAGTGCTGCTCCTGGCACCTGTAGGAAGGAGCAGGGACCACAGCCCAGAGCTCCAAAGGGACTGGGGCACGGTGCAGGTTGTGCTCAGTGCTGAGTGCCCGGCCCTGGCTGGAGAAGGATGAACTCTGGCTTCATTCATCTGGGCCTGGTTTTGGTTTGGTGAAGTATTAAATAAATAAACAGGGCTGCTCTGTCAGCAGGATGGGCTGTGGCTCCCAGCTGGCAGCTCGGCCTCTCCCCAGCTCTATCCTGGCTCTCCTGTGCTGCTGGCCTGGCCCTCCCCACTGGGCACCTTCCTGCGCTTCCTCAGCTGCACCTCTTCATCCTGCAGGGGAAAAGGAGGCACAAACAAACTTCAGTGTCCTCTCTGAGCTGGAGAAAACCTGTCCTCTTCACCTCCTTTCCCACCAGCTTGGGTAAACAAACAGAACCCCCATCACTCCAGCTCCTCTCTCAAAACACGGACACCATCTGACACCCTCACATGGGCCCTTCCCAATCCATCCTCGTGCTCCCACTGAGGAACTGTGCATGACTAACACAGCAGGCACCTTTTAAACCCTGCTGCAGTCAGAGCAGCAGGGGTGTGACCTGTCTGAGCTGTGCTGCTCAGCTTGGGGGTCACACCACAGCACACTTGGTCTCACAGTGCACATTTACCTCAGGGTGGGCCTGCTGTCCCACAGAGTCAAACCCCTGTGGCTGGAAGGGACCTCTGGAAGATAAATCCAATCGTGTGCTCTAAGCAGGGCTGACTCAAGTGCTGGAGCTGTTCTTCAGGGGGTTGCTTTTCAAGTATCTACAAGGGTGGAGCTTCCACCTCTCCCTGCAGAGCCCAGGGATCAGCTGAGTGTACAGGGCAGCATTTCCCACTGGCCCCAGGGAGGGTTTAATTCAGCACAAATTGTGCCTGTTCTCTCTTGGCTTTTTGCTGGGCATCTTCTCCATAACCACCCCCTTCTCCATACCCACCTTCTTCCCCATAACCACCTTCTCCCTACCCACCCCACAGGCAGCTGGCAGATCCTCCCTTCAGCTCCTCTGCTCCAAGCAGGAGGAAGCAGCTCCCTCAGCCTCTCCAGCCCTGATCCACCTCACAAAGCAAACCCACAGAGCTGCAGGACCAGGTTTAACTGTGCCCAGGTTTTGCCACACATGGCAGGGACTGACCTGAGGAGGGTGAGCCTGTGCCATTTACTGTCTGTACAAGTAATTCTGCACAGTCCTCCTCAGCCAGTCCCTCCCAGATGCTTCTGTCAGCACCTTTCCCAACACATCCACCTCACACCATTCAGGCAGGACTCAACAGTGACCAGCCACTGCCTGATCCAGTGTGGTTCCTACCGAGTCAGAGTCTTCCTCAACCTGGTTGCTGATGAAATCCAGATAATCATCCTTCTGGCTGTCCAGGACTTCTTCCTCATACTCAGTCTGGTAGTCTGACTCATCTGAAGAGAGAAGAGACAAAGCACAGGGTTTAACTAGCAGGCAGAGGCAGAGGGAACTGCCAGAGGAATGATTGTCACTGTCACTGAGCACAGGACAGTGCCAGCAGCTCTCTGCAGCTCAGTGAACTGGGACTGCTCACACACAGACCTCAGCTCCCCAGCACATAAAAACAAACCACACCCTCTCTGTCACTTGGTGTCCTGGAGCCCTGCAGAACCCAAGGAACCACAGCACAGCAGCCCTGTCCATCTGTTCAGGTCATTGTGGTGGGTGCTGGCTCCCAGCCTGAGGGACACAGAGTCTGGTTTTGGGGGGATGCTCCCTGGGGAATGCCCTTCACAGCACAGCTGCTGGTTTCCACACAGACCTGTGGGACACCTTCAGAAGCCTTTGAGCTGCCAACCCAAACCCCCTGGACACAGTGGCTCTGGGAACAGGGATCCCAGGCTTAGGGTGAGCTCTGCCTGCTGTGGAGCTGATAACTGAGTGTCTCACAATCTCTGTTCCACAGGGCACAGTGACATTTACATCCCCTTCCTCTCTGCAGAGGACAATCACTTGCTTTCTCCAGTAATCCAGCAGATTAACATAATTCAGGGAGTCTCAAGAGCTCTGCATAGCAGCAGGACATGCAAGGACATGCAATTCCTGCTCCCATGGAATGAGGACAGACACATCAGGGCAGAGCCAACACCTTTCCCAGCACCTGGAGATCACCTGGAGGATCTGCAAAACAGGCAAAAGGAGCAGGACCTCACAAGGGCCTGGAGGAACAGGACAAGGGGAAATGGCCTTAAGGAAGGCAGGATTTGATGGGATATTGGGCAGGAATTGTTCCCTGGGAGGGTGGGCAGGCCCTGGCACAGGGTGCCCAGAGAAGCTGTGGCTGCCCCTGGATCCCTGGCAGTGTCCAAGGCCAGGCTGGACACTGGGGCTTGGAGCAGCCTGGGACAGTGGGAGGTGTCCCTGCCCATGGCAGGGGGTGGAAGTGGAGGAGTTTTAAGGTTCCTCCCAACTTAAGGTTCCTCCCTGACTCCACCTGCAGCCAGGGCTGACTCCCCACAGCAATTCCAGCAGTGTGCTGGGCTGGGTGGGCCATCCATGGTCCCAGCTCCCCCCAGGGCAGCAGCAGCCCCTGCAGAGCCTGTCCCAGCCACATGTGACACCAGGGCACGTGTGGGCAGTGAGGCAGAGCCTGTGGCAGGCAGCACTTTCCTCTGCTGCCACCCAGATCTCCAGGGTGCAGCTTGAAGTGTGAAAATGACACTTTGTTGTTCCCATTAAAATCACGTTTGTGTGACACCAGCTCTTCCTCCCCTTTCCTGAGTTAATTCCAGTGTGCTCTGAAGCAAAACCTGGGATGCAGCCCACTGGTGAAGAGAGGGGCTCCTGTTTAAACCAGATCCTTGGTAAAGTTTTTCTCCTGGGAACTGTCAATAGCATCTGCTCCACACTGAAGACAACAGCACAGTCTGTTCCACAGCCTTTTCTCCTAGCACATAACTACAACCAACTGCTAGAACATTGGAATGAAAGACATTTGGTCTTTTTTATTTTCTTTTATTGTTTTTACTTTTTGGGGTTTTTTACTGTGAATTAGAGAATGATTGTTAGTTTTTACTAAAAACACTAATGATAATCTTTGATAAAATACACCAGAGAAACTGGAAACTCATCTGAAAGTAACAGACACCACAAACAACAGTTTGGAGTTTATCCCTCCAATAAAACTAGCTGCCATCAGGACCAAACTCCTTGATTTTCCCAGCACTATTCAGCATTTAACAGGTCTTTCTACAGACACAAAACCAAGAGCCACCCTTCTCACACCCTCCACACAGCAGGTCTGGGTGCTGGAGGGGGAAAAGGAGAACAGGAGGTGGCCCTGCTGTCCCAAAACATCACCTTCCATCAGGGATGAGTGACTTTTGTTTGTCACAGTGACAAAACCCCCCCAAAGCACCAAGCAGGACCCAGTCTTGCTGCTCTGTTCAACTCATCCCCACCCAAAGAGCACAGCCTGAAATGCAGCCAGCCAAGAGGAGATTCCACCATGGAAAGGTCCCCAAGCCTGCCCTGAGCTGGGTGAGCACATTCCCTGCAGGAAGGGCCAAGATCTGGCCTGTCCTTCTGCAGCTGGTGGAGTTTCTGTGCTTTGTGCCTGATTCCTGCAGGGAATCCCCAGCTGGAGACAACTGTGGTGTGGCTGGAGGGGCTCCTGCAGTGGCACTGCCAGGCCTCGGGGTGAGTCAGGAACTGGAAGCTCAGCACAGCCTCAGCTGCATTAGTGCTGCTTCAGGAAAATTCTTTTTAAGCAGCAAAGATGCAGAGGTGGCCTGGTGCCTGCTAATTGTGTCCCTTGAGAGGTGCTGGGATGTCTCCTGCTCCAGCTGAATGGCAAACCCAGGCACTGGACACCACCATTAACATTGCTCTTCCACAAATCCTTTTATCCAAATGACCATTGCTACAAGTGCTTGATCTCCTGGGCTCAGCAAACCCTCACAGGGGCAGCCTGAGCAGGGATGTGACACCAGAGCCACCCCTGGAGAGTGTCACCTGAGCTCCCCTGGCCACAGCCAGGGCTCTGTGAATCCAAACCCCAGCTGGGCACAGGGATGATCCTGCCTGAGGGAATGTGTGGATGCAGAGTGGGAACAGGGCCACCAACACTGCTGTGAAATGAGACAACCTGTGCCCCAGAACTCTGGTACTCAGGTCCCTCTGCTCAGCCCTGCCTGAGGGACAGGCTCCCTTAAAAAAAAAATAAATTAGTGGTTTTGGTCACTGTTCTCAGTGTGCTCAGGAGAGGAGAAGAAATTCCCCTGCCCTTTCCCCACACAGCTCCTGCCCCATCCAGGCCTCTCACCCTCTGTGCTGACCCTTCCCCATCCATCAGAGCTCGACCCTTTCCCTTTGCTTCCTTTAGAACAAAATTACTGACAGAATTTCCTCAGCCATGCTGAGACCTGCAGGGTGCTGTCAGAACAGGCAGAGCCTTTCCCAATCTCTCTGATCCCAGACCTCCCTCAGGAAGGGATTTCCAGGGACAGCAACGGTGACAGTGCAGGGTCACAGCCAGGCCACCAAGCAGCTCCCTGTCCCCTCCCCTACACAGGTGACAAGTCTTCACCCCCACAGCAGAGCAAAGTCAGAGCTCACCAGCCTCGAGGAGCCACCTGACAGCCACGAGGCCACTGCAAGGGAGTGTCACCCACCCCTGAGCTCACCTCACCACACACCTTCCCCCACAGCTCCTTAGCAGAAGTCTCATGCCCAGAGGGCACCAAGGAATGTCACTGCTGTCACTGCCACCCAAACACGGGCAGGGTCCCTGCAGCCACACCTTCCACCCACGGCAGGAACACAAAGGATCCTCCACAGCACAGAGCCCACGTGCTGCCACCCCATCCCTCATCCCCCCCAAGGGATTTCTGCATCCCTGAGGAACACGTGGCCCCTGCCCATCCCATCCCATTGCCAGCAGCCCCTGCACTGCCCCTCCTCAGCCCAGAATGTGCCACGTCCATGTGCCACACTCCCCTCCATGGCCTCGTTCAGCAGAAAGCAGGAGCCTAATGGGGAATCATCAGGAACTGTATCAGGAAGGAGGATCTGTCCCAGTGCTCTGGTTAAATCTCAGCAAGTCTCAGTGCCTGAGCCTTAAATAACCACATACCATGAACTCTTCACTCTTATTCACAATGGCTGCTTCAACCACATTTGATTAATATTTTCTTCATAAGGCATATGATTGTAATTAGCATTTCAAATTACCACAGGGACATCTCTACAAACAGCCACAGATGGGAGCACTGCTAACTTTAGCTTTCCCTCTGCAGGAACAAGAATCAGGAGGAGGGGAAGAGACTGTTTAGAAAGAGCTCCAGCCCTGGTGACACACTCAGGGGTTTCAGGCCTGCAAGGCTCTGATCCTTTTGGATCTGGTTGCTCCATAAACCAGGAGCTGCTCTTCAGGGCAGGGCCATCACGGGGCACAGAGCACCTTTGTGTCACCATGCAGGAGCTGGAACCTGCTCCTCATCACTCCACTGCTGCTCCCACAACAGGAGCACACACAAAGCAGTGGAGCCAGTGAGTCACTCCTGATCCTACTCACGACAGCAGGGAAAACATCCTTGGGGCAGAGCTTTAACTCAGCCCCCCCAGCCCAACATGGGGTGAGCATGGAGCCAGCAGAGGGGCAGGGGACAGCCCCAGGGGATGGAAGCTGAGCTGTTTCTGCCCTCAGAGCAGGGATTATCCCCCCCAGGCAGCACCCCAGGCTGACAGCAGTGCCTGGCTATGGCAGGGACATCCCAACTGATCCCTCTGTGCCAGAGGAGGTGGCAGGAGGGGGACACACAGGCTCTGGAGCTCTGAGCAGAGCAGGGAATGGCCCCCCGAGGCTGGCAGTGCCCTCCCTGAGCAGGGCAGGCAGAGCAGGAGCTGTCCCTGTCCCCCCCAGCCCCGCTCACCATCAGCCAGAGGAGCCTTGACGGGCTCGATGCGCGACACGATCTCGGCCAGGTCTGTGAAGGACGTGGTGGGGCAGGTCACGTTCTGCAACACAGCGAGAAATTGAAGGTTTTGTCAGCAAATACACACAGAAAATCCAAACAAGTCGAGACTGTGTAAAAATGATATTGAACAGACAAAGCTCCAGACGCACAAATTCTCCACAGCTGCCCCCTCAGAAGCCATTACTCATCAAATTGAGGAGTGAGAAATCTCAAAACAGCTCTCCTGAGGCAGGTCTGGTGGCAGGGATGGGATTCCCAACACTGGGACATGCTCTTAATGGCTCTTTTTCCACCCACTCAACAAGAAGGCTTATTAAAAAATGTAGCAAACTATAGAAGAGACCCCAGAGACAAGCACAGGAGGGGCTGTCCCTGGTATGGACAGAGCTCACCCTGTGTGTTTTTTTCCATCAGTGTCCCTTTATAAGAGGCCCTGGCTGGGCCAGGTGCAGCCCCCAGGGAGCTCCTGTTTGCCTTGGGAGAAGGTGACCAGGTGGGACACACACGTGGCCCATCCCTCAGCTGGAGTGATGCCACAGAGGCTGCAGGGACAGGTGGGCACTGGGGTGACCAGGACACCCCAGGCACCCCTAAAAGCCTCAGAGCTGGGGGTGCTCCAGCCAGCAAAACCTGCAGAGACATTTCCCACTGCAATTCCTCTCTCCAATAAACCCTTGCTACTTTCCTCTGTCTCACCCAAGCAGTGGGCTGTGTCCTCTACTTTGAGAAGTTCTTGCTCCAGTCTCTCCTCTAAGAAATCCCACCTCAGGCATTTAAGAGCCCTCTCAGGCTGCCTGCAGCCCCACCTCCCTCTTTGGGGCTGGGCACAACGGGACCAGGTGGACACCTGAACACCTCTCATCTTCTTTTAAACCCAGTGAGTTTAATGAACACAGTAACAACCCCAACCCAGAGGAAAGGGATGGAGGAGAGCTGGCAGATGGAACTGGGCTGCCAGGAATTGCTGTGACAGTCATCTTCCCAACCACCCAGACCTGCCCATGTGCTCCCAGCCAGAGCAGCTTCCTAACACGGGGTTTTATGAACAATCCTTTGCTCTTCTGGCAAGAACAGAGACCCTGTGAATCACACAACCCCTGTGGGGTGACAGCAGCAGCCCATTGCTGCTGCAGCAAAGTGCTCTCAAGTTGACCTTTCATCTGTAGCTGATTTTGATGTAATTTAGAACAGCCACAGCACAGAGCAGATCCAGGACAAGCAACGGGGGCAGAGAAAAACCTGGAGGGAATGAAAAGGTACCTGCATGAAATGGAACAGCAGTAGCTCAGGACACACACCTTAAAATATAAAGAAGTTGGGAAGCTCATTGTGACTGTTAAGGAACTGCTGGAAAGGATGAGTCAGCCCAGGCTCACTTTGAACATCCAACCTGAACGTTCCCAGTGCAGCATTTGCAAAAACTCTTTCCCAAGACAGGGAAGAAAAGCTCCTTGACAGCTCCAGTCTGTGCCACAGCACTCAGTGAGGGACATGTGCACCCTCTGGCCACCACATGGACACAGCCATGTCCCAGGCCATCCCTGGACTCCAAAATCCATGAGGATGAGATGGCTGCACAGAACACTTGGACAGACAAGTGCCAGGGAGCAGGCAGCAGGCAGGGACAGGTTCTGGATGGGGTGGACATCCAGGGCTCTGCATGAACAGATGAACAAAATCCTGCAGGGCCCAAAGCATACCCCAGGAAAATAATCAGCAGGTCCTGTGGTGAGGATGGGTGGGAATAAAGTGTGACTGGACCCTCAGAAGCAACTGTCCCCCAGGTCAGCCTGTCTGAGGGCACCTGGAGAGGCAGCTACACCCAAAGCCTCAGCACCAGGACTGGAAAGACACTTGTGGGAAACCAGGTGTCTTCCCACCCTCAGGAGTTTAATGTTTAAGTGCTTCCTCTCACTACTTTTAAGGACAAAATCACCCTCCCATCAGATAACACAAATGTAAGAAGTGTCTCAGATCCACCTGAAACCTACTCTCAAACCTCTCTGATATTTTTTTTTCCCCCAAGAAGGAAAGTTTCCTCTTTGGTACAATCTTTAAAAAATAAATTAGAGGAGAAGGACAGTTACTATTGTAGTATGCTGGATTATATTTAGCTTTGACTACGAATAACACCTCAGCAGACAAAACTTCCCCAAGCAGATCTAATTAATGGTGCTGCAGCATTCCTCACTGGGGAAGAGTAAGGGATGTTCAAAGTAAAGTTTATGTAAGGTTCCTGTTGTTTGTGTCTTCAGTATTTGCATTTTGGAGACAAGACAAACAGGGACTAAATGATCAAAGCAAAGGAGAAGCATCTAAATTATTAAATATCTGGATTTTTAAATAAAATTGCAATGCTCACAACATGGGAACGAGACGATAAGAAATGGCACTCAGCTCTCAGATGTTGAACACTCCAGAAATAGATGAAGAACTAAAACATATAAAGCATCAAAACCTTTGCTAATGAAAGGCAAGTTAAAAATATCAGCTGCTCTGCCTGGAAGATAACACAGCTAAAGGACTTAAGTGACTCTAATGGAAAAGCAAGAAAAAATACCCCAGTGGGAGCTGCAACAGTTGTAACTTCATAGAAATAAATCTCCTGCAACAGAAATCAGATGCAAAACTCTTGGGTTTCAGAGTGCTCCAGAGTTTTAGGAGGATGAGCAGATGATCCTGCAGGTCCTTGGGAGGAGGAGGGCTGCACAGAGCTCGTGGTTCCTGCTCCATAACCTGGCAGGGCTGGTGAGTCACTCTCCCAGCCCTGTTATCTCCATGCTGTGGCACCTCAGCAATCAGCACTTGGTGCCTCATTATCCAGTGAGTGCAGGGCCAAGGCTGTGTCTGCAATGAGGATGTGACACATTTGCTCTCCAGAGGACTGAAGTGTCACAGAACCCAGGGCAGGTGTGATAAATGTCCATCATGCTGCTGTGATAGCAGGAGTTAAGTAAAATATTCCCCTCCATTACTGTATCCCTTAAAAAGGGCAGTTTAAAAAGCAGTTTTCTTTAAAAGAAGTGTCTGTTACAGCAGTGAAAATGTTTGAGGCTTTTTACTGGCTGTGATAAAAGTGAGGCTGAAATAGGACACAACCAATTCTGAGACACAATTTTCCCTGCCTTGACTTCTCCTTATGACTTTTAACACAAAACCTGAACCCCAGCCCCTCCTGTCTGACCAGGAGGTGCCAGAGGTGGATTCAGGACATCTTCTGCAGCCACACTGAAGCCCCTCCTCATCCAGGTGTGCTCCCAGGGAGAAATCCCAGCCTGAGGAGTCTGGGAGCTCATGGATCTCCAGCTGGTTTCCCCCAGGGCTCAGTCCCTGTGTGCTCCTTCCAGAGCCACTCTGGCCCTGCCAGGCAGTGTGGGCAGATCCATCTGATGCTGGGAAGTCCCCCTGGAGCTGAGGGTGACATTCCCCTCCTCCCAACTGAGCCATTTCCAGCCCTCAGTGACTCACAGCCCCTCTGACACACCTGGCTCAGATGTGGAACCATCCACCCCTCATCCCTGGGCCAGTGTCCATCCTGCCATCCATCCTCCCCCTATCTCAGTGCCAAAGAGCTCTGCCACCCAGCCCTGGAGAGCTGCAAATCCTCAGTGTCATCTCTCACCTCACTTGACTTCCCTCCCTGAGGCTCACGACAGTTATGATTCATTCTGGCCATCCCTTAAAAAATTACTGCTCATTTCCCTCTCTCTAAAAGATGATAAAAAAGAATTACTGGGTAAAACATCAAGCCTTTGTAGCATTTGGATTTCAAATCAAAGGGATTCAAAGGAGAGGAAGGACAGTGAGCCCTTATCTTTAATGTATTATCCAAATTCCTCAAAAAGATGGTAACTGTTTCTTAAAACCAACTGGAACTTCCCTGCCAAGAAATCCAGAGCACTGAGCTGTGAACCAACCTCAGGGCACTGTCCCCTGTCCCAGCCCTGAGCAGCTCCAGCAGCACAGAGCATTTCCCTGGGCACTTACATCAGTTTTGGATTTGCAGGTCTCTTGCCTGTCCTTCAGCATCTTGTCAAGGACTCCACTCCTGCACCACACATTAAACACAGTTTTCCCATGCTGATATCCCACTTCCTGGAAAAAAAATAATCAGAAAAAAAAAAGTAATTAATAACTGCCATTAGCATGGAAACAACTGGAAAAAATAGACCCATTGCTCAAAGTTTTACTCTTTTTCTCAGAACACAGTAGAAATGGTGTTGAAAAATCAGATGGGAAGGACAGAGCAACAGGTTTTGAGAGCCCTGGATCCCATCTCCAGCCCTGGTTCTGGCAGCAGCACTAAACCTCTGCTGTTGTCTCTCCTCCAGTTTTTAGATGAGGGTTCAGAGCATGGGAGACACTGGGGCTGGAATTCACTTCTCACAATCTATCCCAGACCAGGATGGGGGTGATGAAGGGGAGAAAAAGGAGTTGACAGCTCTGCCACAGCAGGGACAGGCTGGCCCAAAATAACCTGAGCTTCAGGAAGTGACCCACAGCCACCACTGCCCTGGGGCTGTACATGAGAGGGGGTTTGACAGGAAGAGATTTCAGCTCCTTGGAAAATGCTGGTGCCCATTTCTATTTCCTGTAAAATCCAGGCACACAGCTGAAATGAACTCCCCCCACTAATTCCCAGCCCCTAAGGATACAGGAATGCCTGGACTGTCCTTCCCTTTGAGCTCAGCACAGTTTAAAGCTTCCTTGTGGACAGCAGTTATTGAGCTGTGCTGCAGGGAATGAGGATCCAGGAGGTGCTGCTCCTCCAGCCCTGCAGTGCCTCGTGCCAAGAACCTGCTCACAGACAGTGACACTTTTGAGGAACTGCCCTTCTCTCAGGTTTTATTGCACTGACAAAATCTGCCTGGTGCTTTTACATCTCTTTAACAGCACCAGGTTAGAACAGAGCAGGGATGTGACAGCTCATGATCTGTTCCTGTGATGAACTACCACACCTGTCTGTCAAGGTATTCACATCAGCCAGGGCTCTCCAGCTGGCAAAGAACAAAGAATTATTTATCAGCAAAGTCCCAGATCCATGAGCAGACAGCAGTGTTTGCCCAGGAGCCAAGAGGCACCAAATATCTCAGAGAAAATACTGACACTGGGGAAATCAGCTGGTGGTTTGGAATAGCTGCTGTGTGTCCTAAGGAGTCTCTCAGATGAGAATCTGCAGGGCTCAGCTGTGTTCCTGGGGTTGGGCAGTGTTTGTTAAGCCAGGACCACAGAGATCAGTCTGCAGGCTGAGGAGCATCACAGCTCCTCACTAAGTGTGATGGAGATTGACTTCAAGAATGAGTGGTGGTTTTCCCCAGAGAAAAGCAAAGCTCTGCAGGAGTATCTGGACATGGAAGATGCCTGCATGGCTAAAACAGGCAAAGAATGGAAGGAGACAGTAAAATCACTTTCTTGACAAGAGACACAGCCAGAATCACTTTTGCTGCCCTGCCTGGGCAGGGACGATCCTGCTGTGAACACTGGATTATGGCACCAGAACAATTCCCTGCACACCTGGAGCCAGCTCTGCCCATGATGGGTTCTGACACAAACACAACCCAGTGATGTGTGAGCTGGCAGCACCACTTTTCCAACACCCTGACCCTGCTGCCACTTCCTGACCCTCTAAGGGGTGCAGAGGAATTGTGGATGATATTTTATTCATAGACGTGTTCAAATGTTAACAGAACCAGGTATTTTCACGTTTCCCTCAATTTCCAGGATTCAAGGCCTCCCTGACAGATCTCTGCACACCTTTCATGCTACAACAAGCTCCAGGAGGAGGGGAAAGTGAGGACAAACCCCAGCCCACACCAAAGCCAAACCCCAACTGCCCAGAGCAGCTCAGACACCCACGAGCTCTCACCGAGCAGCTGAGCAGGAGCTGCCACCAAACAGAGCAAGGCAACCTCTCCCTTCACAGGTCATTATATAATCAAGATTACTAACTCAATTCCTGCTGCTAATCCAATCTCCTGGCCGGGATATCATTCCACAGCATTATTGAGTGTCAATTATTCACTCTGTGCCAACTGACTCCTCTCACTCTGCACGGGCTCCAGCACTAATTAGCAGCAGCAGAGCTGTGAGGAGCAGTGCTGGGGTGTGACAATTCTGGCTTCTTTTTCCCTGCCAAGGTCGGGATTAATAGATGGGAGACGAAGTTCGCGTGTTCAGACTTGGTGTTTATTGTTTATCTATATTAAAGTCTCATGAGCTGTGAGCTCTAACTAGCAAGTTAGAAAACCAGGGTAAAATGGAGCATCTCTCTCTCTCTACAAGGTCTTTTCAAGGACAATCCATCCAATTATGAAATGCCACCTATATTTTTTACTTTAAACCCAATAACCATCTACCTGAAGTCCACAATGTGGACTTTATCAACCAATTACAGAAAACCACCCAAACCCAAGAAGAAGAAGGCAGCAAAGAAGAAGGACACAGACAATGCCCAAAGTCCTCTATCTTGCCCCATACATTACTATATACTAAATACTAAATTTACTATATTACTACATATATTACTATATTACTATATACTAAAATCTCAAAATTCAAGTTTTTCACCCTGTGAGATCACACAATACCATTCAAACTCCACACCCACAACCCCAGTGCCATCACTCAATTTTGAAAGCCTGTTCCAGGGCCTCAGGTGGGTCAGTGCCCTTTAGAACAGAAAGTTCCAGACTGCAGGGTCCCAGCACTGGGTGTCCCTGGGCTGCAGGACCCCAGCACTGGGTG
>JANPWX010000641.1:858739-974228 GCA_024734555.1 Trochalopteron elliotii
CCCTGTCCCAGCACTGTGTTCCCTGGGCTGCAGGGCCCCAGCACTGTGCTCCCTGGGCTGCAGGGCAGGCACTCACACAGATCTCGTCGAACTTGCCGAAGTCCAGGGTGCCGTAGCGGTCGATGGGGGGCCGGATGTACTCGCAGTAGTCGCTGTTCTTCACCATCTCCAGCTGCCGCACGCAGCACACGTAGGCCAGGCGGGTCTGGATCTCAGCCATGTTCAGCACCTGCCCAGGAAACCAGGCACAGGTCAGCTCCTCAGAGTGTGTAACAGTGTGTCTTTGCAGAGTGCAAGCTGGCCTTGGACACTTGTAGAGATCCAGGGGCAGCCACACCTCCTCTGGGCAACCCAGGGCCTGACAGGAAGGATTTGTTCTCAATATCCCTCTAACCCTGCCCTCCTTCAGCTTCAGGCTGTTCAGCCTTGTCCTGTCACCTGTTAGTGACAGGCTTGGAACACCTGATCATGAAGCTCCTTGGGAATGCTGTTGGGTCCTCTTGGGAAAGCTGCTGGGGAGTGATGCTGATTCTCCTGGGCCCTTGTAACAGTGTGTCTTTTGGGAGTACAGCCAGGGCCCTTCCAGATCCCAGTCAGCCTCTCCTGTAGAGAAACTGCTTGAGACCTGCTCAGGGGGCAATTCAAGCTCACACAGCCACACACGTTACAAGGCTGGCTCAGCAGAGAGGCAGAAGGCTCCCAGCCCAAATCAATTCTCAGCAAGTGTTTATTCCAGTGTGCTGAAGGTGATTCTGGAGCCAGAGAGGGGGAACATGTGGTTTTTCTCAGTTATACAGGGTCTGAGGTGTGTGGGTGGCACAGGGGGCAGGGCAGGGGACAAGTGACCACAGGGAAGAGAGGAACAGGACACCAGGCCCCAGAGCCAGTGGGGAAACAGGGAAAGGGGATGCCATGGGGTGGGTGATGGACTTGCCAAACCCAGAGAGAAGATTGCACAATGTCTGCAAGGGTCCATGGGGGAGAAGCCTTCTTTACACCTGGGGTGTCTTTAATCTTCACTTTTCCAGGGAAGGGCAGTTGGAAATTCCTTTAATGGCATGAGGGACTCCACGAGGGTGGATTTCACACTGTGCTCTGTGTGTTCACCATGGGGGAGAAGGGAGCTGACACATTGGAACCTGGGGATGGCTCCAGCTGTGCCCCAGTGTGGGCAGGCAGGGATGAGCAACCATGAGCAGCACCACGAAGGGAACTGCCTTCCAGCGAGCTTGAACCAAGGCTTGCATTCCAGGATATAGTGAAATATATCCTTATATATTACCAGGACACACATATATCCTTATATATTATCAGGATATAGTGAATATATCCCTTATACATATCCATATCCAGGATACATATATATATATATCCTATATATAACTTAAGGCTCTGTGCTGAGGTGAGGGACACAGTGATCCTTCAAGGCAGAAATCAGTGATGCCTCATCCCTGCAAGTGCTCAAGGCCAGGTTAGACAGGGCTTGGAGCCTTGAGATGGAACTGAATTAGCTCTAAAGTCCCTTCCAACCCAAGCCAGTCTGTAATTCCATGATTCTCTGATCTGTCCAGTGCCAGGGCAGAGATTTTGCAGAATGGCTGAGGTAGACAGGGACCCCTGAGATTGTCCAGTCCATGCCCCCTGCCCAGGCAGGGTCAGCTTGTCCAAGACCATGTCCAGCTGAGTTTTGACCATCTCCACAGATGGAAACTCTACCAGCACTCTGTTTGGCCAGTGTTTCACCACTACCAGTAAAATAAAGTATTTTGTGGTGCTCAGAAGTAATTCCATGGGTGCCTTATTGCCATTCAGGCAGGTGGAATATTTCACTGGGTATTACTGAGACCAATTCCAACTGGGGAATGCAACTGGGAGGAAGAATTAAAATCAATATTCACTTGGCAGACAGCTGCAGAGCCAGGTAATTTAGGAAATGCAGAGTAAGGAACAGAGTTGGCCTCACCACATGCAACAAAAGGAAAGTAATAATGATAAAATCATGCTCTGCAGACCCATGTTTATCAGTTGTACTTAATTACTGCCAAGTGCTAAAATCTCCCTAAATCAGCAGTTCAGAGACATATAGGATAGAAAGTGAACTGGACAGATTTACTACTTTTATGGCTAAAATTAATAAATTCTGACTTTATCAGAACGTATGCAGCTCCAAGAAAAGGCTTCTTTGCCCTAAGAATTCTGCCAGCCCCCTCCCACATCACTGCCTTCCCTGTGGTGTGAGGGCACTGCCCAGTTCTCTGAACAAGAACTCAAATCCAGTGGAACAACAAATCTGGCACAGACTTGCTCCCTGAGTAACAGAGGGAATCTCCCCACTTCTCCCACTATTCCCAGTGTTCTGGAAATCCAGCTGCCATCCCAGTCTAGCCCCCAGTACCTTGACTTTCTCAGCCAGGGGGTTCCACCTCTTCCAGAGCAGCCACCACCCTGACAGGCAGTCGCCGTAGTTGGTGAGGTCGGTCTCGTCCCGGCTGCCCACATCGATGGCAATCACCACCTTGGCCCCCATGGACCTGGCCACGTCAGCTGGGGGACAGGACAGGAGTGTCAGAGCCCTCTGCCCTCCCTGGGCTGCCCCCAGGGGCAGGTACAGATCTGTGTGGCTCAGGTGGGTGACCTGAGGTCACACCCACCACGAGCGAGCAGCTGGACAGGAGTGCCCAGCAGTGCCCATCCCTGCAGGGACCCCAAGGCCAGGTGGATGTGGCACTTGGGGACACGGGGCAGTGCTGGGGAATGGTTGGACTCAGTCTCAGAGGGACTTTCAGCCTAAACAATTCTGTGAATCCATACAAACTCTGCAGCAGCTCTTCCCAGACCATTCCTGCTCAGGGAGACTCCATGGAGAGGGAGGGAGGGATCCCAAATCCTGCACCAACCAAGCCCTGAGTGACCCCAGGGTGAGTCCCCACTGCTGGGGAACATCACTGACAGGGGATGGTTTGCCCCAAGTAAGTGGGATGACTGTAGCCCTGGTTTTGTGCCTGAGATGTTTTGGTTTTCTGAAATTCTTTTCCCAGGGAATTTTCTGTAAACAGGAGAAATGTTTTTGTAACTGTAACTTTGTTTTTCATTCCTTTTCCTCAGAGGGACTTCTCCTTGATGTCCCTCTGCTCTGACCAATGTGAGTGAAGAGGTTTATCTTTTTGTCACCAATCAGACTGGTCTGTGTAAAACGGTACATAAGGGAGACACATCCCAAAACTAAAGGAGTCATTTCCAGCCTTCTGAAACTCGGGAGTCTGTATCGTTGTGGTGTACAACAGTGTGAGATGACCTGACCCTCTCTGAGGTCACCAGAAGCCCCGTGAAGGGACACAGCACCAGGGCAGTGACACTATGTTGGGTATATGGGATAGAGCACATCAAACCCACATTAATTCTAAAAAAAGACCTGGGGGACCTGCAGGGAGAACAAGTGGCAGTGCATTCGAGAGAGGAGGCAGCAGTGCCAACGCTGCAGGGAGAAGGTGACAATGGGAGGAGCAGGACAGGGACCTGCCAGCAAGGAGAGGCTGGATGGCAGCCTGAGAACAGCTCTGGGATCCAAGAGAAAGATTCACATCTGAAAGTGGGAGAGAAATGAGGCAACACTTCCTACTTCAAGGTCAGTGAAAGGACGAGCTGCAGTCTTTGGATACGGGTGAGGATTTAGGGAAGCGCCAGGGGAGGGAAGAGAAGGACATGAACCTCACAGAATGAATTTATATTTCTTTCACACCCCCAGAGTCCAAGATAGTTGCAGTTTCCAGAATAGCTTTGCGTAGGAAAACCACAGCTCTGAAGAGCCAATTTAGAGGCTTAATTTAGACACTTCTTTAAATCTCTGTTCTGTAACTTGGATTTATATTCCTGGGCTCCTTCAGTCTATTGTTTCCCACCCAGTGTCACCTGTGTCTGCTCTTTGCCCTCTCCAGTTGTGGAGATGCAAGAGGTGCTTTGGTTTGCAATCCACAATTCTTGGCTACAAGCACAGGGAATGCCAGATACTGATTTGGGGGATTCATTTTCTACTATTTCTGTTTCTGGGTTTTAGGTAAATACAGCCCTGATGGAAAAATAAAGTCAGGGTGTGACAGGAAGATGTAAATGACTTGGGTTGCTCAGGTGGGGAGTCTCTGACTCTTTACCCTCCTTATATGAGCACAGTCACAAACTCAGTGACCCTGCAGGGCTCCCCTGAGCCCCCACCCTGGTGACTGCAGTGAAACCTGACACAAAACACACCCCAAACAGGGCAAATTCACACCCTGCACCCTGCTGGGGGGCTCAGACCTCATCCCACACCCCACATCCCTCCTTCCATGGCCCCACAATTCCCCCACTGCCACATCCTCCAGGTGACACCAGCCTGAGCAGCAAATGCTGGTGCTCTCTCAGAATTATTTCTTAATTAACTGATTGAAGAGAAACTCCAAGGTAGAATGTATGTCTGTGGTTTGATTCCTCCTCTCTCCCTTCAGCAAGCAGTAAAATAATTCAGACTTAGCTGGGAGTTGTATGCCCAGAATTTGGCTGTATCAGGAAATACTTCATTAAAAAACAGTGTTAATAAAGCCAAAATAAAGGGAACACCCAGGAAACTGAGACTCCAGGTGACCAGCATGAGATTAAAGGTGTCTGTGGGATTTCTCTGTGTTTTAGGGGAAAAGCCAGAGGCCCAAGGCTTGCAGGCTGTTTGCTGGGCAGTTTCTCCCCCCTGAGCTGTGCTCCTACCTGGCAGGTTGTTGATGTAGCCCCCATCCATGAGGAGATGGCCATCCTTGGGGTCACACAGGGGAGGCATGTACCCCGACAGGGACATGCTGGCACGGACGTACCTCCACAGGGAGCCTGGGGGGAGGGCAGGGCATTAATCACCAGCATTAATTACTGCCACACAGGGGGGAGGCTGCTGCACTCATTAAGGCAATCAAGAGATGGAGGCGTTCCTCAGAACACTGTGAGGAAGTTATTAAAGCAGTTTATTATTTTCTGTATCATCATACTGGCTAGGATAAAACCAAGACTGTGCAGAGATCAGGAAAAAGCCCCAGAACCCCCAGTTTTGAGCCCATTCCTCATATTTACTGAGATCTCAGCATGTTCCTACTGCAGGGAGCACCAGGGCTTTGTGGAGCTGGGGCTGAGGAGGGAAGGAAAAGGTTTCTCCAGAGGACAGAGGGATTGACAGAACAAGTGCAGCTGGAGCCACTCTGTTCTACAGAGATCCACAAACCCTGACTTTTAGCAGGACCTGAACCTGAAAAATACAAGCTGTAGAACCCCCCAACATTTTATTTTCCCTCCTCTGCAACAAGCAAACGTTTTCTCCTGTGAAACCACTGCAATTGCCTGGTGGGGATTATTATCTTCTCTTGGGCCATTTCTGTTGGTGCTGTAAGGAACAGTGATCATCCTTTAAGCTGTTAGAAACAAAGTTTAGTCAAGTAGAAATTGATTGGCCGTGTTTCCTGTAAAACATTCTGCTTTAAGGCTCTTACACACTGATTTTTCTCTTAACATTTGCATCAACCAAATTGGGAAGACACTGCATTTCCACAGGCCAAGAGGCTTGTCTGAGAAGTGAATCTTTAAAATACCAGGAATAAGTGAGCCTTGCAGTGTTAACTCACTGCTCAGTAATTAACTGCTTTGTGCTTCCAACAGCAACTCTTCCCAGCTAATTCCCTGGGAATTGATTTTTTTTTTGTGTTTTCTTTTTAAAACAGATAACAGCTCTCTTTCTAATTACAACGCCAGCACTCCTGCTGTTAGCACAGGTTAATACTGGCACATTTGGGGCTTATTATTAATAGTTTTAGTGGAACTTCCACCCAAGGAAACTGCTGACGTGTGTTACACCTCACAGACCAAACCAGGATGGGAAATGGCAGCAGCTGGGAACTTAATTTATCTCCATTCAGTGGAGACAACCGTAACCACTCTCCAGCTGATTCCCATCTTTACATTAAACTTCCACGGGGACAAGCAGCTGGCTGGAGTGAGTTTCCTGACCTGAACTGGCTTAACCTGCTGTGGAATGGGAATACAAAACCTCTGAGAAGGGTTAATCCTTTTTCTGCTTGTTTCAGCTGCCCTTATCAAAGCCCAGAGTCCTTCAGCAGCTCCATCACCCCCCAGGAATGGCAGGAATGGACAGAGTGACCTGTGCCAGCCCCAAGGACAAACATCAGAGACAGCAAAGGCTGCAGCTCCCCCCAGGAATATCTGGGGCACCTGGAGGCCTCCCCTGCAGGCTGAGTCACTGTTACCCCAGACTGACAAAAGGCAAAGGCAGGGACACATCCCAGCACCTCAGATCCTGCTCCCCTCTTCACTCAGTGAGAAACAGACAGGACTGACCACAAACGAGAGCCAGACTCAGCCCCTGCTTCAGGCAGAGTCTGTTCTGGGGGAAGACAGCTTCATTTAGGGGAATTTTGGATCATCAAAGGTTTTAGTTGCTTTAAGACTATTTTATGGCTAAAATACCTGCACTTCACTTTAAGGATGCTTTAAGGATACAGAAAGGTGCCAATGGAGCCATTTTCTCCTCAAACAGTGAATGCAGCCTCTCATTTAATTCCCTCCCAGCAGCCCTGTCCCTTGTTATCTGTGTACAACCACAGTTTGGTGCTCAGCAAGAAACAGAGAAGGGAGAAACAAAAGGGAAGACAAATTTCAAAGGTGAGACAAATTCCATGAGTAAGGGTGACCCTGAAGTCTCCCAGGATGATTTAAGGCCTGGAGAGGCCATGCCCACACTCACCATCCCTGTGCACCCTCATGGCTGAGGCAGTGATGTCAGTGGTGATGGTGAAGTAAGGAATCCACAGATCCTGCAACAGAGGACCCCCAATTTTAATAAATCTGTGCCCTTGCACTTGATCACATCCTGTGCCTGACACACAGCAGAGGAAAAACCTCTGAACCCTACCAGACACAGCTACAGACACACCCCTGCATGGATGGAGGAAAAACCCTCAGCCCCGTGTTTAAATTCACAAATTTGTCTCTCATGCAAACAATTCATTCAAAACCAAGGCAGACAAAAATCCTCATGTCCTTTTTGCAGTAGTAAGAACCCCTTGTTCCAGCAGAGTGTGCAGAGGCAGCACAGAGAGCTCCTCACACAAACCAGAGTCACCTTCTGCAGGGTGTATTTATTTTAATTTCAGGTGAAGGATGGGGGTCTGATGGTCACTCCCATCCCAAGGGATCTTGAAGCTGTTTAGTGCAGGAGAACCTGAAGAACATGATCCATGGCCTCTTGACTGAACAATGGTCAATTTGTACCTCCTGGTGATGGAGCCAGGGGTCATCACTTCAGCAGGAAATGCAGACCCAACATTTTCTGCAAAGAGGACAACACCAAACTCTGGGGCACTGACTACAGGAACAAAGGACCCTGCAAAGTAGATCTCCAAGAAGATTCCAGAGGTTGCCTGAGATCCTGCAGGGTAACACAACAGTGGGGAGTGTGGGACAGAAGGAGGATGAGACACAGGAAGAATGGCTGAGGCAAGAGCTTTGGGAGTTTATTCAGACCAAACCACCCAGCCCTGCTGCTGGCAGGGGAAGTTTTCTCTCTGGTTTCAGCTGTGTCTCACCTCCCACCAGATGGAAAAAAAGGAGAAGGTGACCTCCCAAGTGTGCAGGGCTCTGCTGGAGAGAGGACAGTTTTGGAAAGTTTCCATGGTGCCTGGTGAAAGGGTAGCTGCCAAGGGGAAGCAGGAGGACTTCTCTGAGTAAACTGAGCTTGTGCCCAGGGAACAGCTGATGCTGCTCTGTCAATCAGAAAACTTGAATCAAGGCTGAAGAGGAAAACCTGTTCCCCCAGGCAGCCTTTGTTCACTGGACATGGTGTCTGGGTCTTTTCCAGCACAGCTTTAATGGACTTTAAACTCAAACCAAACACAGGTTTGGACTCCAGGACCATTGGAGCTGGAAGCCCTCCCTCACTGGTCAGGCTGCAACTCCTGGTGTGATTTCTGTGCTGTTCAGCCTGGGATTCTGCACTGCCAAGAAGCAGGAGGTTTTCTGGTGAGTTTAACCTCTTCAGCAGCTCTGCAAAGCTGGTGGGGCTGGGGAGGGCCCCCAAGCACTGCACCACTATCACAACCCCAGTGTAAATGCCAGAGGAAAGTGGATGAATAAAGTGTGATTACAAGAGAATTAGGGTGTCTCTCCATGTTGAAGATATTCTGGGGGTTGCAGCTCTCAGTGCATCAACCACATATTAAACAAAAATAGAGGAAGGGGAAAAGAAGCCTCTGTGACACCTCCTTTCATGTTCCTGCAAACACCT
This sequence comes from Trochalopteron elliotii, assembly GCA_024734555.1. Lineage (NCBI taxonomy): Eukaryota > Metazoa > Chordata > Aves > Passeriformes > Leiothrichidae > Trochalopteron > Trochalopteron elliotii. The sequence continues at coordinate 867,048 of JANPWX010000641.1, forward strand.
GCACAAAGCAAACTAACCCAAGCCCTCCCACACAGCAATAAAATCTCACTGCTCAGGGATTGTTCCACTGAGTTTGGAACAGAGCATCACTGAAGACTGAAACAGGACTTAATAAAAGTCTTGTCTGATTCCTCACACCTGAACCCTCAGCTGAGGTGATTTACAAGGGCATTTTGGCATGGGGATAAGAATTCTGGCACGGAAAACAAAACTTCCAGAGGCTGATGTTCTCACAGAAGGATGGGTAACTCAAAAGGAAAATAGATCTATTTCTTGAGGAATCTCCTTCAAGCACCCTGGCCTGGTTTGTGTGTCAAGTGCCCCATGCTGGGTGTGCTCCCTGAGGGTCTCACATGGGTGATCCCAGCTTGGGAAGTGCCTGTGGCTGGAAGCAGTGATGGGGTTTTTGTCACCAGGGCCCCCACAGGAGCAGCACTGCAGAAATCAGGAGACACCCATGTTACAAGGGTTGGCAGAGAGCAAATCTCAGAGAAAATGGAAACCTCCCTTCCAGTGTCAGAAATAACAGCTCAGTGTAAGCACTCCTGCCTCCCATGGGGGAGAGGGGTGAGGACTCATCTGGGAAGCACAGGGGTGTCACCTCACAGCCACAGCAGCAAAATGGAGGATCTGGCCCAGAGATTCTAAATTTTTGAACTTTTCTAGAGCCATGAGGGTCAGCCCCCTGGGTAGGAAGTTCCCAGGTTTTCCTGGGATCACTGCAGATCCTCCCAGGAAGGAGGGGCTGTGGCCAAGCACAACCCAAACACAACCTCTGCTTGTAGGGCTGTAATTAATTTTTATTAATAGGAATTTCCAGGTAGAAATCATTGCTACCCAGCCAAACCCAGCCCAGCTAGGGAGAAAAGATGGATGTTTGCAGTTTGGATGCTTTAAATGCTTTGAGGAAATACTTTTTCAAGGTTCCTGGCTCAGCTCCCATTACTTCCTCAGTTTCCTTTTACCCTGGGGCAGCTCCCAGTTCCAGGACTGGTTACTCCACAATGAGAGTGGGAATTATAATGAAGGAGTATCTCCCTCTTTCCTGGCTGAGCTACACAACATTTTTCCTTGTTTATCTGAAGGAATTCCTCCCACATGAGGAAACCCTGGGCATGGACTGAGGGGCTGTGATGGTCCAGCACACATGCACAGAGATGATGCTGCTGGATGCCTCAGGAATGGTTTCTCTTGCACAAAACCTTCCTGTGGCTGCAAGGGAAGACCAGAATATGCAACTACAGCTGTTGAAATTCCTAAGGCAGGAATCTGCTGCATCTTAAAAAAGGAAATACAATGAACTGACTGCTGGAATCCAAAGCAGAGATAGACAGAAACGGCCTCAAGTTGCACCAAGGGAGGTTTAGGTTGGATAGCAGGAAAAATTTCTTCATGGAAAAGGTGGTCAGGCATTGGAACAGCAGCCCAGGGAAGTGGTGGGATCACCATCCCTGGAAGGGCTCAAAAGCCACGTGGATGTGGCACCTGGGGACAGGGGTCAGTGGTGGCCTCATCAGTGCTGGGGGAATTGTTGGACTCAGAGATCTGAGGCCTTTTCCAACCTTGATGATTCCAGGATTCTCTAAAACCTGCTTGTCTCCAGCACTCTCTGCACAGCAAATTGCTATTTTAAGCCACGTGATGATTAATCACTTACTTTCATACTTGCATTTAGGTAGGGAATGTTTTGGATTATTTTTACCAAATATATTTAAAGTACATACAGTGTTAATTTGCTACATGATCTTTCATCACAAGGATGCAAACACAGGAATAATTTGGTTAAAATTGCAAATCAGGTGAAATTCCAAGGCTACCCAAACACTCTCTGAGCTGGGTGATGTAGGAAGACAAATACTGATAATGTGATTTACAATCTGCTGCTGCTGAGGAACAGGGGAGAGGTGGATTCCAAAGGTGACTCTTGGCTCAGGTGAACCACACCACACCCAGCAACTGCAGAAAGGTCATCAAGTGCAAACCAGGACACAAAGGACTCTGCCATTATTGCAGTTTTCAGTAAGCTGCTCAGAAAAACTCACTCCAGCTTCAAAACTAAAATTCAAAAAGCCAAACCCATCTCAACCCAATTCAAGCCCTTCTCTGGTGTGCCCTGAAGGTCTCTGGGACCTGATTTGCAGAAAAATAATGATGAAGCAGTCTCAGCTGTTCTTCTCCAGTGCCACAATTTTCACTTCTTCTCTCAGACAATGAGATCCCTTTGTCAAACTGAAATAGCTACAAATAATCTACAGTTTATGTTTTCTAAATTCACCAAAAAGAACAGGCTCCTTCCTGCAGTCATGGACCACCACATTCACACTTTCACCACGTTTTCAGTCACCCAACAGCTCCAGATTTCCACATTAGCATGGAAAAAAAGCTATTTCTGCTCCAACACAACACAGGGACATAATTTCCCATCCATAAGGTGAATAAACAACTTACCTCTATCTGCTTATCTTTGAAGATGTTGTTGATGCTCTTGTTAAAAGCTGCTCCAGAAAACATAGAGGTTATTGGGTAAGTCAAGTCTAGAATAGTCTTAAATACTGAGTTCATAACCTAAAAAGAAAAAAGAAAAGGCATTTTAAAGGTAAACACAGGCTAGAATCCATAGGAATATGTGCATTAAGGCTGCAATTCCAGAGACATCACATTTAGACATGCTGGAAGCATCACAAGTGCAGAAAGTGTTGAGGGGACAGAAATACAACTGCAAAATCTACAACCAGGAGCTCCTGGTGTGGTATATTTACATTTAGTAAACCCCAAAGCAGAAGCAAGCCCTGCCATAAAGCTCTGCAAGAGCTTCCCCTGTGCCCAAAACAGCCCCACAGCAGCATGTCCAGCACAGGCCTCAGCCTTGGCACAAGGCCACGGGTGGTGCAGCTCCAGCCTCTAGATTTTTTTAATTAAAAGAAGATGTTCTGAGCTGTCTTCCTCTTCACTATCCTTCCCACAGCACCTGTGTGGTTCAGTGGTGTGGGAAGGAAGCCATAAATCCATGGCAGGGGAATTGCTTCATCCATCTCTTCTCATTTGGGGATCACACCTAATTTTTCTCCTAGACTTAAAGCTTTTCTCTGCCTCACTTAGAAAATCATGTCTGGGATTCTCTGGGACTCCAACAAGGTTCAGTCAAGCACATGTTATAGAGCTTTAAACACTTTCTATAGAGCAGGGTCAATTATTTGTCATTCCCAAAGTCAGTTATTGGGATGTGTCACGGACCCAGCATTTAACAGCTACAAACTCTCAGCCCCAGGGAAACCACATCACATCAGGTTTCTTAAAGCACTACAGGTCCCTGCACACCAACCCTTCCAACACACAGATCCTGGAATTAAGCTTCCATGGATTCCTTTTTTCTCCATTTCAACAGCATTATTACACCTATGTACTGACCTACAAGAGAAGATGATGAAAATCCCTAAACTTTATGGCATTGTGGCCACAGTATTTGTCCATAACCAGGCTATTGCTGTCAAATCCTAAAAAATCTTATCAAAATTCAATGTTTAATATAGCACATCATAGTCAAAATGTAAAAGAAGACCACAAAACTCCATTAATTCCTTTCAAATTAAATATTTTTCACTGGATGAAATATTTTTTCCCCCTGCATGTTCTCTGTAATTTAACAAACAACTTCTCAGAGATCAGGGCATCCTTCCCAGGCAGGCACAGGGAACAGCCTCAAACCTGGCAGCTGTTAAAGCAGCTGTGAGCAACATCTGGCCCTGGTTTTAGTCTGGGAATGATTTAAAGAGCAGCAGGATCAGCCTACATTACCATGTCCAGCTGCTTTCAGATTTCTATCAGGGATCTGCCCAGAGAACACGAGTGCAAGGATAAAAAAAGATCATTAAGAAGAAGGATGGGAAGAGGAAATGTGGGAGAATGCAAAAGGCTGAGCATAAACCCAATGATGAAGCTTCATTCACATCCTCACTCTGGGTTTGATGTGCTGAGGACAGTGTGCCAACCTAACTATAGACTGCTACCCACAGCTTCAGAGGGAGATGGAATTAGTGCTGCACCTAAAATAGGGATCAGGTCGCTTCAGAATGATTAAAGCAGGGAAAGAGGCATCTACAAAGAGCCCTTTATTTAATACTGAAGAAAAATCTCTCCCACTCAGCACCAGCCATCGGGCTTCCCTTGCTGCAAATGATATTTATAATGCTGAGCCTCCACATTTCTCCTGATCCTGACAGTGATCTTGCCCATGGACAAAATACTTCTAATTAAAAGTTATTTCTTTATATCCTCATTTCTCAGAGCTGGAGGATGCCCTTTAGCTGAAGCTGATGGCCAACAGCCTCCCTCAGCCTTCCAGGAATAGCTGCAAAACCACCTCCTGTTCCCCAGATAAATTCAGTTAAAGATCACCCTCTGGAGAGGCAGGCAGAGCCTTCTGGCTCCTGCTCCACTTCCTACCAGGAGCTCTGGGATCAGCTCCAGGAGTTTCATCCCCTGACACCACCAGGATGGGAAGCTCAGCCCTGAGCCAGCTCTGCCAGTGCTCTCAGGGTTTGTAGGTCATGGAATCATGGAATTGTTTTGGGTTGGAAGGACCTAAAAACTCATCTCATTCCATGAGGTGTCCTGCCATGGGCAGGGACACCTTCCACTATCCCAGGGAGCTCCAAACCCCAGTGTCCAGCCTGGCCTTGGACACTTCCAGGGATCCAGGGGCAGCCACAGCTTCTCTGGGCACCCTGTGCCAGGGCCTGCCCACCCTCACAGGGAGGAATTTCTTCCCAATTCTTCATTAACTTCTCATGAACTTTCATTTCTACAGCTCTGCTGCAAGATGAGCTTTCTTTTTAAAAAGACCTTCAATCCTAAAATATTTTTTTTTAAGTGACCCTAGGGTATAAAAAACCTCAGCAAGGAAGGGACAAGGGTCTGCTCACAGAGCAGAAGGACAAGAGCAAAGACACCTGATGATGGACAAGAGGAATTTTCATCTCTGGCTCTTCTGTTCTTTGATGCAGCATTGTGGTGTGAAAAGCCAGTATAATCCCAGGATTTTTCAATGTTCCTGAATGTAAAAAAACCCCCAAGGTTATGGGAAAACTTAAGCAACAACAAAAATTTCAAACAGATCCAGTATTTTTTAAACTACTCAAAAGATCATGCAGTGCCTTCTCAGCATTCAATAAACTAAAAATAAATTTTATTCAGTTTCAATAAAACAAGGAAAGGAATTCACACAGAAAAGAAAAGTTAAATCAATAAAATAAAAATATAACTCAGGGCTGGATGAGAATTGGCATGACAAGGAAAAAAAAACCAAACAGGACTAATTTCTGGCCAGATCAGCTCATTAAAGCACAGGATCTCCCAATGGACAAAGAGAGCAAGGTCAGAGGCAGAACCTCCTGACTCCATGTGTAGAACCCCCACATTTATTTGAGCTGTCAGTGCCACCAGACAGTGACAGCAAATGATGGCAGTGTCCCACCCAGCCAGCCCTCATTCCCATTAGGAGCAGCATTTTAGCCCCACACACATCTATAACTGTATCCCTTTCAAAGAATATTCCACCTTTGTTATTTCTATATTGAGATATTAATCCTCCAATTATAAACCCAACAATCTGCAAACACTAAAGCTAAAACACTAAAGCTGCAAACACTAAAGGTTGTTCACTTTGCTGGTTAAATAAAGGTACAGAAGACACACAGACACAATAAATAGTAACTAATCTGACTGGGAATTTTCATATTTCCCCCTTTATTTTGACAAGAGTAATTTATTTCTTTGCTGCTTCATTAGGTGCAGAAAACACATCCCATTAAAAACATCCCTTCTCCCAGCACCAAGTGTACAGCTAGAAAGATGCCAATTTCTAAAAATACCAAAAAAGATAAATAAATGCAGGACAAATGCAGCATTAAGTCAGATGGATTAAAAAGACAGATAAGCAAAGTTCAGAGTTAACTAATCCACTCCAATAAAGACATTTCCCAAGTGGCCCCAGGCTGCACTCAGCAATAACCTTCCCCAGCACAAGCTCACAGCTCCAGAGGGGCAGGATCAGCAGGTCCTGGAGCAGGAGATGCTCCAGCCTTTCTGCCTGGCTGCTCCTGGGGACAGCAGGGAAGGCCCCATTTGGGACATGGGAATTTGGGGCTTATCTGGAGGATATTTCAGCTCTCTCACACTCAGTCCCTTCAAGTGGATCTTCCAAGAATCCCCAACAGCCCTTCTGGCTGTTTCCCCCACACTGGGGCTCCCTTCCCCTCTCCCTGCTCAGTGTTAACACCATACAAGAGTCACCACCTCAGAACAGCCACTGATAAAAGATTTCTAATCCCCAAACTCTCTTCACACAGTGACCTTGGAGAGGGGTTTCATGGCTCTCCCCAGTTTGCAGCCATTCTGCTGGACACTGCTGGTACCAGTGGGAAGGGCCTGAAGCAGAGCAGGCTTTGTCCTCCTTAAACCCTTACACAATTTCTGGGTTGGACAGGGCCCTGCAAGAACACTCATGGAAGTCCTCATGAAGATCCATTCTTCATTAATAAGATTAAATGTTTACTCTAACAAGGGTCAGTCACTTCTCCCACTTCTTATTTGCAGGTTTCAAGGCACCAACACCTGAAACAGCCCCAGGCCAAAATTTGCCTTTTACCTTGAGAAACATTCTCTGAGCTTTTGCAATTTGTGCTCAAAAGTTAATCAACAGATGAAATGCCTTCATTTCATCCCTAACTATCCCTGGTAAAAGTGACTGCAATTCCAGTTCTGGCAAGCTCCAGAGGGGGAACACAGTCCTGAGAAGCCCAGGAAACATCTCCAGCTCTGCCCCATGCCCTGCACAGGGGAGACCTGACAAAGAAGAAGAGAAATGCACAGAGGAAAACTCCATGGCTGTAGCTTAACCAGGGGCTAGGAGAGAGGGCAGAGAGCCCCAGAGTGCTGGGGCTGGCTGGGAAAGCACAGCAGGGAGGTATCAGCACCCACTCAGATGCTGCCCTGGAGGCACAAGGTGGGAAAGAGAGAGCAAGGTTAAAGGGATGTCTGACACAATTCAGTGCACTTGGCTTTATGTCTTTAATCTTGAGCCTCCCCCAGGTTTGTGATTCCAGCAAACTGCTCTGGATCATAAACAGTTTATGCTTTGGGTGCTTCCCAAGGCAGCCAGGCACAGGCAGTTCTTAAATAAAAAGCATAAAATCCATATTCTTCTGGCAAGCAGTGATGGGGAGATGAATCAGTCCCACAGTGCTCTGCCCACCAGGACAGCACAATCATCCCAGGGCCTCAATCTGGATTTTAGCACCTCAGACAATCCAGCTTCCAAGTGACAGTTTGTGTTGCAAAGCCATGGCAGATGAGAAGAAGACATAAACAGTGCCCATGTGCCAATGACAGGGTCCTATTTCCCCCTGAAACCCAAGACTCTTAATCTCATTTATGTAATTCCCTGTGTTGCTTCATTTTCAGTAAGAAAATCTACAGGAAAATGTGGGTTTCATATGAAGAATACAAACTTGCAACCAGCAAACTTCAGAAATAACCTCACCTCCAGTCAGTCTGAACCAGAGTCACCTGGGGCAGCTTTCATCCAACATCTGATCAATAAATAAAAGCAAGGCCAGGCTGGATGGGGCTGGGAGCAGCCTGGGATAGTGGAAGGTCTCCCTGCACATGGCAGGGGGTGAATGAGATGATCTCTAAGGTCCCTTCCAACCCCATCCAGTCTTTGATTCCAGGATAAATAAACTCACCCACTGAAGTCACTATTTAAAACAACTTTCCCAAAACTTGGGCTAATTTTGAAAATAAGTTTTTGCTTGTAGTAAATATTCAAAGTTAGGAATTTCTCCTGCCCCTAGAGTCCCAGTGCTGTGGAGTGCACAGGAAAGACCAGGAGTGACACATTTGGGAGTTATTTAGAGAAGGATTACCTCTGTCACTCAGTTCCACTGACACATGACAGCATGTGAGAAAGAGAGAGAAATACACAAAAGAGAAACACATTTGTTGAGAGCTGGAAAGGAAACAGGGCCCAGCACATAAAGGAGAAGATAAAACAAAGATAACCACAGGTGAGCACACTGAAACAACACCACTGTGCCCTGACAGTGTGACCAGGATTCCTGCAGAGCTAAGCCAGGCAGTTGTCTCCTAACTCCTGGACATGGAGCAGCTTTTCCAGGTGATCCATCACTGCCAGGCAGGGCTTGTTCTGTGGCACAGACTCTGAATTTCAGGGGTCTGCATCTTCCTGGGGTGCTGCTTGTGCCCTGCTGTGCCTGGGGCTGCCTCCACCTGAGGAGGGAATTCAGCATTCCCAATGGAGGGAATTCAGCATTCCAAGCAGTGGAGGGAATCCAGCACTCCCAGGGCAGGGAATTCAATATTCCCAGGGGAGGGAAACCAGCATTCCCAGTGGAGGGAGTTCAGCATTCCCACGGGAGGAAATTCAGCATTCCCACTGCAGGGAACTCAGCATTCTCAGTGGAGGGAACTCAGCATTCCCATGGGAGGGAACCTAGCATTCCCAGTGGATGGAATTCAGCATTCTCATGGGAGTGTACTCAGCATTCCCAATGGAGGGAATTCAGCATTCCCTGTGGAAGGAGTTCAGGATTTCCAGGGGAGGGAATTCAGCATTGCCATGGCAGGGAATTCAGCATTCCCAGGGGAGGGAAGCCAACATTCTCAATGGAGGGAATCCAGCATTCCCAGGGGTGGGAATTCAACATTCCCACTGCAGGGAATTCAACATTCCCATGCCAGGGAACTCAGCAATCCCAACAGAGGGAATCTAGCATTCTCAGTGCAGGGAACTCAGCATTCCCGGTGCAGGGAACCCACCATTCCCGGTGCAGGGAATCCACCATTCCCAACGGAGGGAACCCAGCATTCCCAACGGAGGGAACCCAGCATTCCTGGTGTAGGGAACCCACCATTCTCAGTGCAGGGAACCCAGCATTCCCGGTGCAGGGAATCCACCATTCCCGGTGCAGGGAATCCACCATTCCCAGTGCAGGGAATCCACCATTCCCAACGGAGGGAACCCAGCATTCCCGGTGCAGGGAATCCACCATTCCCAGTGCAGGGAACCCACCATTCCCGGTGCAGGGAACCCACCATTCCCGGTGCAGGGAACCCAGCATTCCCAACAGAGGGAATCCACCATTCCCGGTGCAGGGAACCCAGCATTCCCAGTGCAGGGAATCCACCATTCTCAGTGCAGGGAACCCACCATTCCCGGTGCAGGGAACCCAGCATTCCCGGTGCAGGGAACCCAGCATTCCCGGTGCAGAGAACCCACCATTCCCGGTGCAGGGAATCCACCATTCTCGGTGCAGGGAACCCACCATTCCCGGTGCAGGGAATCCACCATTCCCGGTGCAGGGAACCCACCATTCTCGGTGCAGGGAACCCAGCATTCCCGGTGCAGGGAACCCAGCATTCCCGGTGCAGGGAACCCACCATTCCCGGTGCAGGGAACCCAGCATTCCCGGTGCAGGGAACCCACCATTCCCGGTGCAGGAAATCCACCATTCCCGGTGCAGGGAACCCAGCATTCCCAGTGCAGGGAACCCACCATTCTCAGTGCAGGGAATCCACCATTCCCGGTGCAGGGAACCCAGCATTCCCGGTGCTCACCATGGCCCACTGCCGGGCTTTGATCCTCATCTGGTTGTAGCTGCGCTCCTCGGCGTAGAGGGCGCTCATGAAGGCGCCGATGGACGTGCCCCCGATCATGTCCACGGGAATTCCAGCCTCGATCAGCGCCCGGATAACGCCCACCTGGGAGCAGCCCCTGTGCCCGGGGAGGAGGGGAAAAGGGAAAGAAAAAGAAAAAGCCATCGTCAGCCAAAGAGTCGTTGAAGGAGTGCAAAGACTTGGTGATGAATGGTGCCTTCTAAGGAAGCCGAGCCGGCGCCAGCTGAGCTGCCAATCTCTTGCTAAACAAGCCCCGGTGCCAGGAACAAACATTATGAATGCAGGAATCCTCCCAGAGACTCCCTGAGGATCCCAGGGAACACGACCACACAGCCTGGAGCAGTGGCAAAGGCAGGGAGATGGAAGCAGCCAAGAGCTGAGGGATGGGTGAGGGCAACGTCAGTGTGGATTTGAGGGAGCAGAATCTCCTGGGGTCCCCCCAGAGCACCCAGGAAAGGCTGGAGTTCAGAGCCCTTCCCATGAGTTTCTTTCCTGGTTATTGTCCACGGAAACTGAGCCAGCTTGGGGTATGGGGAGGGGGCATCACATGGATTAATAATGAATTTGAAGGTGGAAACAAAAGCAAGCAGAGACAGTGATGAGAGGGCAGAGGTTGAGTCTGTAACACAAATCGAGGAGAGGGGCAGATGAGGAGGCAATTTTTGAGGATGATACAAATTCCTTTAGGAGAATAAACGTATTACTTGATTTCAAGTGCAGAAGGAATTCTGAACAACAATGGAGTCAGGTGATAAACAACAGATGAAGCTCAGTGCTGATGGGACAAGAGGAAAACACAAGCAGCAACGCCCCTGCAGCAACCAGTTCTTATCCAGCTCTGCTCACATGGATTTGGGAACCCCTGGGGATATTCTCTGAAAAATATTAACCTACTGTTCAGTGCAAATTCAAGTGGCAAATCAAAGAAACTAGAATAAAACAGAAGACATCAGAACACACAACCAGGATGGGTCAGTGTTTGGAAAACCATGAGCAAGCTCAGAGTTCTCACCCAAAAAACCAGCAGAACTAAAAAATGGCAGAGAGAAGCACAAAAGGTGACCAGAATATGGGATGGACTTCACATGAGGAGAAAGTAAACTGGAATTTTAGTGTCCCCAATGACTGGGGAAGATCCTGACTGACAAGAAACATGCAGGGCCAGCAATGACATCACCATGCAGAGATTTTAATGGAAAGGAAAGAATTTGCAGACAGGTGTGTACGTAGAGCACAGACTGGGGAAGCCACTGTTACCACATGCTGGAGAGGTCAAATCACAAATGGATTTAAATGTGGAAAGGATGAATCAAAGGTAGCAGGCTGTCAGTGGCTACTAAACATGACAAATAGGAGGTGCAAGCTGGGGTTCAGGGGCTCAGAAGCTGCTAATTGCTGCAAACACTCGTTTCTGCAGCAGTCACTGCTCCCCACCATCAGAAATGAGAGGCTAGAGGTGGAACATTTGATCTAATCCTGTGAACATCTGATCAAATCTGATCTTTCATTCCCCAGTGGGAGAGGGATCCCTGTCCATCCCACACAACCATTACAGAACCACAGAACACTGCAATGGAGGCAAATTGCCCTTCCAAGCAGTCCAAAGCTACAGCCTCTGCTTTCCAATGCTTTGTCCAGTGAATAAGAAGCATTTTTTATTAGTTCATCCCACCTGGATGGATGCTTTGCAGTCTAGGCCATAAAGCAGTAAAAAAATCTTCCTTTTCCCATTTTCATCCCATTTTCTGTCCCCCACAGTTTGCTTTATTTCCATCCTCCTTCCCCTTGCTGTTTACATCCTATAAATACTTGCTAACAGCTGCCAAGTCCACCGTAGGTGTCATTTGGCCAAGCTATGCTGAACACATTCTTTCCATCCAAATAAATCCCCTCCAGCTGCTGAAATGCTTTGGGACAGGTTCGTGGTTATACTGGGTGTAAATGACTTCAATGACAGATCTGTGCTGCTGCAATCCAAGAGCAGAAAATGGCTCATTTCTCTTTCCTCTCCAAATTCCCCTTCCCCTCTTCTTCTACTGCTTCTTCCCACAAGATCCCCTGAGTTAAAGGAATTATACTTTTATCCTGCCCATTGTTTTCGGGCTTTTAGAGTGCAGCTATTTTTGCACTCTGCTGCTCGTGTCTGGCACTTCCCACTGCCTCAGCCCCGATATTCCAGCAAGGAGCAAACCCTTCCCTGCCCCTCCTGCTCTCTGCAGACAGCCCACATCAGGTGCCTTTCTTGGGGCACTGAAGTACCTTAAAGCATTTCCTGCCTGGAGGACAATTTTAAACAGGCCACGAGTAGCTCCAGACTGGATTCCCTCCCTTTAACTGTTTCTCCTGATTCACACATCCATAAATACAGAGGATTTGATGTTCACACTCTGGATTTGTTCCTACTTTGCTGCATGATGCCTTTGCATGAATAACAAAAGATCATTATCACTTTTATTGGCAAGTCATCCTCTCCTCCTGCATCCACAGAGTCCCTGCCAATGTCCCACTAATGTGACAGCTACAGATCTCCAGCAGATTCACTGATCCCAAAGCAAGATGGGAATCAAAGTCCTTTTCTTGCTTGTAAAAGGACCTCCCATAAGCTGCCTGACTGAACTGTTTCATCTATGCATAACACAAAGCTGATTCTTCCGGCTCCAACACCCTGAGCAGGAGCATTCCTGGAATTTGCAAACTAAATCCTGGAAAAAGACAAATGTGCCTGAGCCCCCCCTTTTCTCCAGGTACCACCTGACCTCCTGAAAGACAGAAATGGGATTTTTTTCCCTTCTCCCTACAGCTTTAGGCCATCACTGCCCCAGCAACGTTATTACATGGGACTTCTCAACAACTCCTTGCAGTTGTTTCTTTCCTGGGCACTTCTTCCCACACCCCAAACACAGGCAGGCTGCCAAGGGAAGCGTGTGCTGGTGCCCTGCCAGGCACTCACATCCCCTCTGACAGCATCCCTGGGCTCACACACAGCTGCCCTGGGCAGCTGCAAACTGAAGAGCAAAAGAAATTGAAGCCAGGAGCAAGATCCATGTTAACAGCCAGAGGACTAGTGCAGAAAAAAACAAAACAGAGACTGTGCACTTCTTGTAATACCAGGCCCAATTTCACAGGGGACATGTCCTGGTTTAGGGAAATGTGGAAATACAAGTGTTGGGCAAGAGGAGAACAAAGAGAGGTGGCTTGTGCCAGTGCTGTATCCCCACAGAGTGACAACACAGGGACAGGGAAACACTCCTGGCTGACACAGAGTTGAATGTCACTCACTGCAGAGAAAAGGGACAGGGGAGTGCTGATACACAGCAGGAAGGAGCACCCAGAGAGGGGATGCACTCACAGCATGTCCCTGGAACTGCACATGCAGCTTCCCTCACCCCAGAGCTGCTGAAGGAGCAGCTGGATGCAGCCCCTCCCCTGCCAGGACTAACACTGTCCCAGGGACAAGTGGCCTGGAAACAATGACCTACAAGATGACTTTCAAATTGTTTCTATCAGAACTCAATGATTTGCCCAGAAAGTGCAATGAGTAACTGAACAGAAACTTTCTCATTGTATTCAGTGCCTAGGACAGGCCTGATTCATTAATCCCCTTTGCAGAGAGAGCTGAACCAGCATCACCCAGCTCGAGGAGGAGCTGGAAGCCAGAGCCAGGCTCAGTTCTCAGCCCTGCCACTGCCTCAGCCTGACCTGAGCAACACAAAGCAGGGGCTGCTCTGGGCATCAGCTGCCCAAGTGCTGCTTTCTGCACTCACCAAATCATGACCCCTGTGCTGAATGAGGCTCCAGAAGCTGTGCTGGCTAAACTCCAAGCACCATTCCTTGTCTACTACTCATGGTCACAAAGAGGTCACTTGGTCAACTGGACAAGGGGAGTGTGAGGGGAGACCTCAGTGCAGTTACAGGTTCCTTGTGAGGGGAAGAACAGGGACAGCTCTGATCCCATCTCTGCATGACCAGTGACAGGAGCCAGGGAAGGGCTGGAGCTGGGCCAGGGCAGGCTCAGGCTGCAGAGCAGGGAAAGGTTCTTCCCCCAGAGGGTTCAGGCACTGCCCAGGCTCCCCAGGGAATGGGCACAGCCCCGAGGCTGCCAGAGCTCCAGGAGCCTTTGGACAGCACTGCCAGAGACGGCCAGGGTGGGATTGGTGGGGGGTCTGTGCAGGGACAGGAGCTGGGCTGGGTGATCCTGTGGGTCCCTTCCAGCTCAGGATATTCTGTGATTCTGGGAAAGAAATGACCACAAAGCAGGGGGAGGAGTTACAGGATTGGAGACCTGCTTCCCTAAATACCTCAGCCCAACACACACAGAGAGCTCAGCCTTTCTGCCAGAAGGTCTTGCAGGAAAATTCCTGCTGCTGAAATCAGCCCTTGCTTTCATCCCCTGGGGAAGTGCTGCTGGCATGTGACTGCAATGCACGAAGGCCAGAGCAGAGCTGATAAAAGGAAAATTCCCCTGTGAGCTGTGCATGTGCCAGCCCTGCACGTGCTGCCAGAGCTGAGATTAATCCTGCTCAGGAGAAGGCAGCCAGTGCAGCAGGACATCCCACAGCAGAGTGCCAGCAGCAAGGCAGGCTGTCCTCCCTGCTCAGGGCCTGAAGGAAACACAATCAATACAAAACCAATATTGTGTGCACCAGTATTTCCCCCATGAGCCACATTTAACACACTTTTAGCACACAAGATGGTGCCTGTGTTTGAAAGAACAACCCCAGCCTGGGAGCAGCCAGAGGGGACACTCAGTTTCCAGACCATGGAGGGAACACTTGGTTTTCAGACCATGGCTAAGGGGGCAGCCAGGCAAGGCTGCAGCTCAACCACCTCCGAAGTCCATGACAGCTTCAAAAAGGAAGCTGGATTCAAAGAGGAATCCAGGCCAGAAATTCAGCCTCAGCAGCCCCCATCTCTCCTCCTAACTGACTGGGCAGGATGAAGGAGATCTCCCTGAGTGCTCTGAAGAGATGCTGTTTCCTTTGGCTAAAGAAGGATTAAGGCCATGGCTGCTGCAGAGCTCTGCTGTGTCTCCACAGAGTGGGACACAGCTTCCTGCCCCTCCTTCCTGACAGAGTAACCTGGCAAAGGAGGCAGAAAAACAGAAAAGTTGTCAAAGGTGCTTTATTAAGCTCCATTAGAGCCCAAACCCCTGAATTAAGACACCTTCAGAAGCAGCAAAGCCATAAAAACAGCTTTTCCCTGGAAGGTTGTCCAGCCCTTCACAGGCTGCTCAGGGCAGTGCTGGAGTCCCCAGCCCAGGAGGGCCACATGGATGTGGCACTTGGGGACAGGGGTTAGTGCTGGCCTGGGCAGTGCTGGGGAATGGCTGGACTCAATGATCTTAAAAAGTCTTTTCCAGCCTTAACAATTCTGCAATTCTACGAATTTGTATTTATAATGTCCATTTTGGAGATGTGCAAAAAGTGCTGCCTTGGGCAACCACTCCCCCAGCTCTGCTCTGAGCACAACAGAAATAAACTGAAGGTGCCTGAGCTTCCAACCCCACAGGACTGGACAGCACATCCTGAAATCCATGCCCAGCACACAGGGATCCCTCAGGGACCACAATCCCAAAACTGGGGCTGGTGACTGAGCCTGCAGCTCTCAGAATAACAGATGCAGCTACAAGCACTACAGAACCATTAACTGAGGGGTGCTGGTGGTTCTAGATCCTCATTGTGGAGGTGTTCTTTGTACTGGGGTGAGTGGAAACTGGATGTTGTTTGTGTGAAGAGCTACATGGAGTGCCATCAGGAAAGGTGAAATAAGGAAAAGCCTCTTTACATAAGCAGCAGCATTTTTTGGTGTGTTGTGTGGCTGATCCTGGCACTGAGTGGTTCAGTCCCTAGCTCAGAAATGGATCAAGTCTGCTACAAGTTGCAATGGACTGTCTCCAATTGGCACCTCCGAGCTTTTGCAGCAGCAGCAATATACCCAAACATTGCTTTGAAATCTAATCCCAGTTATATCTTTCCAATAACATTATTTCCTAGCTTTCCTGACCATAAAACTTCCCGGCACCATAAATCAGCCAGAATTATTGCAGTGATTTCCTGCCAGCTCCAAAGGAGCACAGAAACCAGCCCCCTGCATTTCTGCAGCCATGGTGCTACGTGAGCACTTACAAGGAACTTTCCAATCTTGACAACATTAATTAATGGATTCATCAACTAAGCACAATTTCTAAGCTAAATACAGGGAATAACCCCACATTACTGGATTCTCATCCCAACCTCCAAGAGTCAGCAGGATCTCGCCCAGCAGCTGCCCTGGAGGAAGCTTTTCCCCTTTCACAGCCCACACATATTGATCCAGAGAACTGAATTTTTCTTGTCTTCTCCTCCATTAACAACAATCTCCTTCCATCCTCCCACTTTGCTTTGCCCTCAGATTCCCATCAACTCCTCAAGCCAGAGCTCAGGAGCCATTTGCCTTTGGCCTTGCCATGCTGCAGAGGTCACACCCTGTGCCAGGCAGGCACATCTGGCAGAAAAAGCATCTCCTATTTATCACAAGCCCAGTGAAATCTCCTTCCTGCAAGAAAATCCAAATACAATGTCCTTTTATAGCCCTGATCTTGTTTCTGCTTTATACACTAACTTTAGAACAAGCTTTAAACAAAGAGATCTGTGCCTGACACAGAAATAAATGAGCAAAATGTGTTCAGGCTAGCCAGCCCTGGGGTGTGAAGGGATAGAGGAGGAAGGCATTGGAGGGGAGGAAAAGCACAAAACAGTCGAAGTAAATTATAAACTGCACCAAGGTTTTTGTTTTCTGATCCCAGCTGGCAGCAGCAGGCTTGGAGAGGGGCAGGGAAGTGGCTGAATGACAAACTGCACCCACTTGGGGATGTCACAAAATCCTGCCTCTTACTCTGAGCCAAGGAACAATTCAGTTTTCATCTGCAAAAGAAGATAATTTCTCATGGAAAACAAATATATCCTCCTTCCCCACCCCTCTGAGACTTATTTATGAAAGCCTCGGAAGAACTCATTCTGAGCACAACTTCTGGAAGCTGCAGAAATAAGACCAAAGCACTTTAGAGAATATAACTGAGAATTTACTTTTTCTTAACAGGAAAGCTCACTGCCCAGGCAGGGCTGGACAGAGATTCCCCCAAATCACAGCAATGCAAGAACCACACTCCTGAAAGCACAGGGACTTGCCAACAGTTTTACAGCTGTTCCATGGGAAGTGAGCACAGCACATGCTTTTACATCTGATAAAATAAGGTGCAAAGCCAGTAACAAGAGCTGACCCATAACTCCACCACCTCCTTGTTTAATTTCACCTGTTTATCAAGACACTGCTGTGAATAAATTAGTTTGGTGGGAAAGATTGGAGATCAGGACAGGAGAGTCCAACTAAACCACTGGCAATTAATTTTAGGGATTTTTTTTAACCAATAACTTTGAAGTTGATGACTCCCAAGCTCCAGCTGCTTGGAGGGTTTAAAAGAAGCTGTTATAACCTTCAACCTCTGTGGCAGATGGGAGCAAATGTGCAATTACAGAGGTGTTGCAGATGGCAAAAGCAAAAATCAGCTCATTAAGCATTCTGTGGGTGCCAATCCATGTGGACATGGCTTTGGTGGGCACGTGATGACCCAACTGCTCCACAAGTCTCTGAGGAATTGGCATTCAGCTCTGGGAATGTGGGAGCAGCCACAGGCTCTGCCTTTGCCCTGCTGCCTGCAGGCAGAGCTCTGAATTGTGCACAAGCACAACTCAAACCACGATGAACCATGGCTGGGGATGGGCCCTCCCTGCAGAAATCCAAGCAGAGCCTCCCAGGAGCAATTAGGCTGCAGCCTCTTCCCAACCATCTGCAAACACAGAGCCTGAGGCCCCCAGAGGAGCTCCCAGCCATGTCTCAGGAGCTTTGCTCAACAGCAGTAAATACAACTCACTGATTTATTTTCAGGGGCTGTTTTCTGTTTGTTCAAACGACCTAACTCAAGGGCTGACCTGGACAAGACTCAAGTTAGATATTCATTATCATCACCTTTTCCCCAGTAGGAGCCCACCTTCCTTGCCTTACTCCTCTGGCCTCTCCAAAAGAGCAGCACAAGTGAAACACCAAGTCAAAGGTGCAGTTTTATCTTTAAGGATAAAGAGTTTTGCTGCTTCTCTGTTATTTTACCTCCTGAATATTGCCCTGGAATCAAATCTAGGTTTTGAAAGATGCTGGGAATCCAGAAGCCTGACTGGAATTCAGCTTTCCCTCTGGTTTATCTGCACATGGCAATGGATGCTCCACTCGTGACAGGAGCACAGACACCCAGCACAGGACACTTCTCTGAGCCCCTACAGGAGCAATTACAAGCTCTGAAGCTGCTCCATGCATCAGTCTGAGCTTCAAAAAGGGATAGCACACAGAAAAATGCCACTCCACTGTGCACTGAGGTACAGACATTTATCTACACACACAAAAGACAGAACACAGGTCACCAAACAGCTTCTCCTGCTCCAAAATGCTCCCAGCCAGCTCAGGCTGGCCATGATGGGGGAAGACTGCAAAGGCCACAAGGATTAACCTCAGAGCTGCCAACTTCCTGCCTTTCCAAAGTCAAGAGACAGCCTGGCCTGGTGTACAAAGGGATTACTTTGAAGAAGAGGAACTGGAGGAAAGCTATTTCAAGTATTCAGAGGTTGGAGTGGTCTTTTTTTCCATGACACAAAGCAGACTGAGCCCCTTTTGTATCATTTTGATACTTCCCTGCTGCAGAAATCCTGCTTCCTCAGCTGTTACTGAGCACTGGCAGACTGCAGATGCTGCACAGCAAGCCTGATTCTTCCACTTAAACCCAGGAAAGAAGCATTTTTCAAGTTCCTTTCATATCTCAGCTTAATTTGCTGGAACTTCAGAGCATGATCAGGATGAGGAATGGGATCCTTTCAGCAGCACATATTCTTCAAGACCTGTCTTGCTACAGGAGAAAAAAGCACAGCCCTTAGCTGCCAGCTCAGTACCTCCAGCTAGCACCTGGAAATGGAACAGGAATTTCAGGGATGCTGCATCAGGGGGAGAGAAAGAAAAGACAGGAATTGCAAAAAAAATCCTTGCTCTTGTCTGGTGTAAGTGGAAATCAGGAAATGGTGTGAACCCAGTGCCAGACAGGCTCCATCCAGGGCTGCGAGACACCAGGCTGGAGACAGGGATCTTGGCCAGCCCCCAGCACCCAGATCCCTCCTGCCAGAGGAGGCAAAGATACCCCCAAACCCCAGCACAAACACTGATCATGTCTTGGCTCTGCACCCAGACAGCACAAGGTGTCACTGGTCACCCCTCTGCCTGCTGCAGTGAAGAGTCAACTCCATTAGAATAATCGGATGGCAAATTTCAAGCAAATTCCCCAGGCACATCCAACCCACGAGGCAGCAGCATAAATCCATTTACATTTGGAGAAACAACATCCTCCTGAAACCCCAAACAAGTCCTCCCAGTAATGGTTTGTATTTCTCTTCCCTCTAAGTGCTCCAGAGCCATCTCAGAGCTCCAGAGGGTGACCTGCCCATGCTGTGTTTCACCAAAGGACAGCACAGCTCTGAGGATTTAAGCCATTTCCTCAGTCCCACCAGCAGCTGAGCCCCAGCCCCATGAAATCCTGCCTGTCCCTTCCTCTCCCCAGGGACTGAACCCTTCAGAGCTGCCAGGGGCTCATGGCACCAAGAGCACTTGGAGAGAGAGGCTTGTGCTGCCCTTCCAAACCCCTCCTAGCCAAGGTCACAATGAAGAATAATGGTTTTAGCAACAGTTTTGTTCCATAATTTACTTCTGAACAAGCATTTTCTCAGCATATGTTTTCTGAGCACTTCAGGAAAAAACACAGCCCTGAATCCAATTTTTATACATTTCAAGCTGCCAGCTCTGAGCCCTGTGAATTTTAAGCACTGTGAGGCAGAGACACCAAATGAAGGGGATACCTGTGCCCCATTATAAACCACTGAAAACAACATTAAACATTGCAATCAATAACCTATTTGCCAACTTGGTGCAGTCCTGAATCTCACTGCATGATCTGGAATGATTTCAAAGCCAAGTGCATTTCTGTTGGCACACAGGGAGACACCAGGATGGCAATAAAAAGTTGGCAAACTGCATTTTTTCACAATAGGTGAAAATCTCACAATTTGCAAGAGGACTTGAAAGCAAAGACTGAGAAAGGAACTAAAGGCAGATGTGAAGAAGACCAGAAGAAATGAGTGTGGAGCAAAAACAGTGCAAAAAACTGGGAAATCTCAAGGATTGGATGTGTTAGAAAGGGAAAAGAGACTTACAGAGTGACACAGCCAGGTGGGAAAAGATAAAGGGAAAATAGTTTGTGTATGATCTAGCTAGAAATGGAAGTGTGGAGAAACACTGTTAAGTTCTCAGTGTGTTACTTTTATCCTCCAGCACAAGGAACTGGTCAGGACAGCACTTGGGCTCCAGAGACCCCTGATCCCTCCTGCCCTGGGGTGCCCCTCACCAGACTCAGCCCATGTTAAGTCTTGAACCCAGCAAAGGAGCTGAAAAACGTTTACTGTGTTCCAATTTATGTGAGGAACATCAAGAGCCCAGGAAATCCCCATGGGATTTTCTTTCATCCCTTCTGTAAAACCTATATTGAGCGTCTTTAGGATCCCATAGGGTAAAAACACTGTTCTGTTCTTTCTGGCAGTGTTTTCCTCTGGAGCTGCCTCCTTCAGGCAGCAAATTCCTCCCCTCTCCTCCCACACATCCTAAGGACACATTGTCTGGGTGCCTGTGGTCAGGTTTAATAGTTTAAGAAAGTAACTCTGCCCACACTTCCAGCTCCCTCCCTGTATCTGAGGTTCATAATCCATCTCAGGAGCCCATCAGCTCCATCTCAAGTTCTGCAGCTCTGCAGTGGCAGTTTTAAACAACATCCAGGCACAGACTTCTCCTCCTGATAGGGGTAAAAAGCCTCCTATCATTAGTTACCTGTCTTAGCTGAGGAATAAGAATTAATCTTCCTTAACTGCTGGAACTGAATCTGAAGCACCTGCACCATAAAACCTCAGAGTCTCCCCAGGAGGTTCTGTTATTGCCCAAGATTGAACCCCAGGGTTTCATAACCATGATGCAGGAAAAGGAGCTGCAGCCTGGGAAGGGAGCTGTCAGCACCATGGGAGCAAACTGTCCATGCCAAGAACAGCATTTTGTCATTGGACCAGCATTTCCACCCAAATTTCAGCTTTTTATTCCTCAGATGTTGCATCACACGCTGGAAGTTGGGCTATGAGGTGTCAATTCTACCAGTGCACCTCCAGCCAGTCCCCTCCACTCCTTGGAGCCAAACCTTGGTCCTGACCCAGGGGATATCACCTTTATAAGGCCCTAAAACCCTCACTAAAAGCTTTGATATTTTCTGTGCAGTCTTCCCTCTTTTCTCTGCCTGTGCTTCTCTCTGCTTTTGTGGACCACGGAGCAAAAGATGACATTGCACAAGGGATCTCAGCTCCTGTCCACAGCAGCAGTGCTGGAAAACAGACCTTCCCATGTTGCCATTTGGCCTTGGGAGAACTAAACACAGCCCCAAAAAGCAGAGGTGCTATTTCCACCCTCCTTTCCTTTCCTCAGTCATTCCCAGTCATTACCACATTACGCTGATGAGAATTTAAATGTTCATTAATTCTGGCAGCTTGTCAATTTTTCCTTAATGAATTCAAGCAAGGGAAAGAACAGTGGCTTCATGACTCCTCTCAGGAAGAAAAGCTGATGAGAATTTCACAGGAGGCAAGAAAGAAATTTCTTTTGCCTGCACTGACCCTCTTGCCAAACCCAGACCTGCACCATGCAGTGCAGAAGTGAAAGTTTCTCAGAGTTAAGATGGCAAAATCCAATTAAGGAGGAGGCACTGAACATCTAAGTAACAGGGTAAGCACCAAGCCCTGTCTCTTACCAATTATTATGAGCAAAGAATAGAATTAACAAGCAGCTGCCCTCAGCCAGGATGAGACCACAAGGCTTTTGCTTTAAGGCTCCTCTGCATGTAAGAGTAACAAACTAAACAGAAGAACAAATCAACCCCCAAAGCTTACTAGTGTCTTTATTAATAATTTCTGACTCTGCACATGAGCATATTGCAGATTCAGCTTCTGCATCCTGCCAGCTCGGCCAGCACTTAATTGCTGGGTGTGTAATTAAAATGCTGCATCACCAGTCATGGAGCAGCAGCACCACGTCCCTGTGCCTGCTGAAGGCAGCCAGGAGCTCCCCAGACAACCTGAGGAGGAATATCACATCTCACAGCACAGCACTTCCTTGCCTTAAAGTGTTTTACATGGGTAGATCAGGTCCTCAATCCCCAAACTTGACTCCTTTTTTAGCAGGATGGAGCGGGGGAAGCACCAGAGGGTTTGTTCCCAGGCAAGAGCTCCTCACCTCCCAGCCACACTTGCAGGCTAAAAGCACCAACAGTCAGAAAAGGAACATGATTTTCTAAAGTTCTCAAGTTCTCAAAATCTGTTTCAAGTTCTTCCTTATGGTGTGTTGGGAGCTTTGCATCATTTCTTTTCTTCCATGATTGCTCAGGAACACAAAGGGGCAAAACCCTCCTAAGAATGCTGCCACACTGAGCTCAGCCTCCAAATAAAAGTTCCTGGAGATGAATGTGTGTATCCACCACGTCCCCAGGTGGCTGTGGGCATGTCCCACCTGCTCCTTGCTTGTACAGGACAGTGTGACCTGTGCATCCCTCCCAGACACTGAATGCAGCTCTGCTCATCCTGCCTGTGCCTGGGCTTTGTCCCAGTGCAGACACAGGACAAACAAATTCCTTGTGCCTCCCTGAAGAACAGATCAGTGCCTGGTGGCAGAGACAGGAGGCAGGACTGACAAGCAGGATTTTACTCCAAGTTGTGTGAGTGAGCTGGAGCTGCAGCCAAACATCACAGACACAGAAAATCCACAGAAAATCCTCCATGGTTTATTCTCCCCGCAATCCCAGAGTCAAACAGAGTGTGCAGAGAGCAAATGTGATCTCCTGAGAGCAGAACAATTGAGATCTGCCTCTCAGGGACTTTCCCAGTCTCTCCATCCCTGGGTAAAGCCATTGAATAGGAAGATAAAGCCAGGCTTTAAGGAGCTCAGCAGCCGCCCATGAGTGACCAGCTGAAGGTGGACCTGCCTGTTTGTCCTTGCCTAAGAGCCTGGAGTGTGAGCAACCTGCACATGGCACAGACACACACAGAGGAGACAACAGGACTGTTCATCAGACACAAAGATCCTGTAACAAAAGGGGCAGAATTGGCTTCTTCTACACTGCTGGTTTTATCCTCCCTTTCCAGAGGGCCAGAGCTGCAAACAAAAAAAAGGCAGAAAGGACAAGTTGCTGAAACAAGCCAACTGCCCAAAATGAAATGGTCTGAGCCACATCTCTAGAGTCAGCAAGAAAACTGCAAGAAAACTCAGCTATTTGACACACCAAGTGCTGAGGTGAGATAATAAGTTTGAGGAGTAAACTAAACAAGAAAAGGAGAAAGGAAAAGACACCCTGATGAAATACCTATAAAGATCCTTTGCCAGCAGCTCCTCAGGAGAGGCTGAAATGCTCAGGGTGGGATTGCTACGGTGCCTGTGCAGGGACAGGAGTGAAGATCCTTGTGGGCCCCTTCCAGCTTAGGGTACTCCATGATTCTGGAACAGTTCAACTCATTTTTCCCCAAAGCCTTAGGGATTCCCAGATAGTTCTGTAATAATTATTTACTCCCTAGAAATTTTAGTTTTCAAACAGCTTTGCTAAGACAACCACAGCAAACCAAAGAAGGGGTGGGCTGTATGTGGGAGGGCTAAAGGTCAGGACAATTATTTATGGAAGGTTTATGCCTTTGTTGCAGGGCTTGATGTGTCATTATTCTTGCAACTACACCTCAAAGGTATTATTTTCCTAAACACAAATCCCCTTTCCTTCCCTCAAACTCCACGACGTTTCTAACTAAAATTAAGTTAGCATTTAACAAAAGCAAAACACTGTAATTTTAGAACTGTATCACTTCAAGTTGTTTTATTTTTATGCTCAGAGGAGAGAGAAAACCTTTACTTCCTATGAGCCTTTTGTCATGACAAACCACAACGATAATTACTAGGAAGCTGCTCTTGGTAAAACCTCCCAATCCGGCTGTCACTGGGAAGCCAGACAAACATTCCCAAAATAACAACTAAATAATTGATATTACTGGAGTCACAGAACACAATACCTTGAACAAATACCCAGCAGCCACTGTCACTTCTCCCTAGCTGTGTGACCTGCAGGATTCCTGCTCTGAGAGCAAGATGGGAGGTTACTCATGTAATTATTATCCAAAGGCCATCAACAGTCTGTGCAGAGACCCACAAAGACATTCTTAGTCTGACTGTGCTTTAACCACGGGATGATTTTAAGTACCTAACCTAATCTCTTGAAATTCCCTTGTTAGCAGAAATGGGCAATCTGAGAGTTTATTTTGCCCTTCCAAAGGCAAAGATTCAGAGTCATTCTGGACCTTTACACAGTTCAGAGTAATTTTGTCTTCACCCCGGTCTTAATTATATTCTCACTTCAAAAAATCCTTATCTAATCACAATTTAGATGATTATTTAATGACTAGAACAGCATTCTGTACCTCTCCAGGGAAAACACAGTGCTCACACCATCCCTGTGCCAGCCTGGAACCCCTGAAAGAGCATTTCAGTCTGTGGCATAGCAAATGTATCAGAGAAGGAAGAAATATCCCATTTATCCACTCTGCCCTTAATCCTCTTCAAGTCCTCCCCATTCAGGGATGCAGAAATGAGCAGAGTGATGGCTAATGGCCCATGGCTCATTGCTGAATGGGTGACGAGCATCCAGAGCCCCCACAGCCAACACAGCAGCAGAGCAGCTTTGCAGAGAGGGACAACACAGGACCAACACAGGGACCCTGCTCCTCCTTACCTCGGATCCTGCACACCCACAGGTGGGAGCTTGTAAATTAAGTAGTAGAATAAAAATAAAAATAAACACTTTGGCAAAAAATTACAGCAGTGTTACAGAAGGAAGCAAGGGAACGAGCAAAATGTGCTGCCAGCAGTACAGGGGTGCACATATTTAGCATGACACAGGCTCTGGTAGAGGCAGAGATATCAGCTGGGAACAAAGAACAAACCACAAATGTTCTGT
This sequence comes from Trochalopteron elliotii, assembly GCA_024734555.1. Taxonomy (NCBI): domain Eukaryota; kingdom Metazoa; phylum Chordata; class Aves; order Passeriformes; family Leiothrichidae; genus Trochalopteron; species Trochalopteron elliotii. The sequence continues at coordinate 891,889 of JANPWX010000641.1, forward strand.
ATCAGTGGATGAGAAACCTCCTGAGATACTCAGATAAAACAGAAGGTCCCCTCTGCTGTTCTGTTTTGTGTCTCCACAGGACAGAGCTTGTCTCAGAATGAAATCCTGAAACCAGCTCAGGTGAGGGGCTGTGAAAGGGAGCAGGAGACACCTGAGGAACCAGCTCTGGCCGTCTCAGCACCAGGGACTGCTCAGGAGGAGCTGGCACAAAGGAGCTCCAGCCTTTCCTGCAGTCAAGGCTCCCCTGAAGCACATGCTGGCCCAACAATAAAAATGTGACATTTCTGTGCACTTAGACAGACCCTGTGCAAATAAGGGATTTTATTTTTTTGAGAGCTGTATTTCAAAGCACTCTTTTCAAGCAGGGCTTCAAGAACACAGTGATGGAGACAACGAAGGCGGCGCTCACTTGAGAGAAAGGGCAACTCAGTTCTGTCTCAACAGAAAACTCTCCAAGTAAAAACGGATTCCAAAGAAAAATGCCAGCAACAGTTTATTTCTAAAGCTCACTGGGGTTTCAGATGGAATTCTAACAGAGTGCTTAGCACAAACCTTGTCCTTGTGTCTGCAAAAACAAGCTCTTTCTGTAAGGTAAGGCTGTCGAAGTGTATGGGTACCTGGGGGTTTGGAGGATTATAAAGATGAGAACATTCTCCATTAGAGGACGTAATTCCTCTTACTGCTCAAACTTTGAAGAGCTTTGAAATACTGTGAGCCATTATCTACTATAAGTGTCCATAAGGGAAAAAAATCCATAGTGTGGGGCAACAGAAAGAAACGTCATCTTTTGTGCCTTGGTCACCTCCTGGTATTAAACCATTATGAGAAGTTCCTCATGAGAACTCATGTTCCTTCTGCAGAAATTCTGCACAAATTCCCACAGCAGACTAAGTTTGTGTAATTCCTCAGTGTCTCCTCCCCCAAATGCTGCCTGCACAGCAGTGCTGCTGTCCCAGGATCTCTGCTATCCTGAGAGCAGTGCTGGTGTCCCAGGATCACTGTTATACTGAGAGCAGTGCTGGCTTCCCAGCCCAGGGACAGCTCTCAGATCTGGTGGATGCACCAGCACAGACTCCCAGAGTGATTTGAGTTGGGAGGTGTCAGAGTCCAGGGCATCCCTTTGGTTGCCCTGGATGGTCACAGACCTCGGTAGAGAGGCCTGGGACCTGAGCAAGAGAGTTTGAGATCTGTACAAGAGGGTTTGGATCCTGGCCAGGGGGGTCTGGGGTCTGTCCAGGGGGTTTGCCTGGCACGGAGCCCAGGAAGACACAGGCTTTGATTTCAGTCCATGAGAAAAACTTCCAACACAGAGAGGAATTACAAGTCACAAAGACGTGACAGACAGTAGTGTAGTTTATCACCAGGTGGAAAATTTTGTAGTTTTGGGGTTCTCAGAATGGAGGTGAATGGGGAACAAGATGGAGATTTTAGGGCGGTGCCCTGGGTTCTTCTCCTTCTCCCTTGGCCTCTGTCTTCTGATGTGACGATGACACAAAGTAGTTTAAGGAGACTGGGTCAAGGAAGAGGTGACCCTTTTAGTACAGGTGACAGGCATTGGCACGGAATTGTATATAACAGACAAGTAATTATCTGTATAAGAAGGCAGAGACCTCCCATCACAGGGGCAGTCACTTGTGTCTGAGCTTCTGTGAACATCTTGGCCAGGCACAGAGAAAATTGATAAGATAAGAAATAATAAACATGCAAGAAATGCAGAAAAACAAGACCTTGAAGACTCCATTTCATTCTCGTGCCGACTCAAAGCCTTCAGAGGGCAAAAAACACTCACTGGAACCACCAGAACCACCACCTGAATCTCGGGTGAGAGAAACCAAATCCGAGAAGGAGGGACCTTGGAGCCCATCCCACTCCCCACCCTGCCATGGGTGGGGTGTTCTTGCCCAGGCCAGGCTGCCCAGAGCCCACCCAGGGCCCCCAGGCCATGCCTACCTGGCCCCTCCACCGCCCAGCACCAGCGCGATGGCGTTGCCCGTCAGCACCCGGGCCAGGCGTGAGAAATCCGAGTGTCGGTCTGGGGTCTTCTGGAACACCCGTTCATACATCTCCACCTGCACAGGAGAGCCAGGAACAGTCACTGCATGGGCAGGCAGAGCCAACAGCAGCCTGCTAAAAGATGCTGCAAAGGTGAGGAGAATGGAGCTTCTCTCTAGTGAGGGAATGCTGGGGGAGCTGGGGCTGCTGACCCTGGAGAAGACGAGACTGAGAGGAGAACTCACAGCCCTGTCTGTCCCTGTGTGCAGGGAGGGCTCAGGGCAGTGTCCTGGGTTGTAGTATAGGATGTGCACAAAGTATTCTATCAGCATCTTCATGAACTGTTGAATCCAATTGTTGGAGCAGTGTTCTCCCAGGCCCCCTCCCTCTGGGGTGTCTTCTGTTAATGGCCCATCAATGCCTGCTGCAGGACTCATAGATAACTCCCTCTGGGAGTTATCTCTCTCTAATGGGCCATCAAGGACCCCCTGTATGACTCATCATCCCATTGGGAGGAGCCAAGCATTCTCACCTGGATATAATCTGGGATTTGGGACAGTACAGGCAGCCCTTACCCACTGGATTCCCAGAGGACCAGAGCTACCAGACCTTTCTACAGGATCACTGCTTCAGGCAGACCCCCTCACCTGGACTGCTTCCATCACCCTACTCAGCTTGTATTCTGACTCTGCCAGTGTTCCTTCGTATTATTGCATTTATTTTATTTTATTTTATTTTATTTTATTTTACCTTTTTTTTTTCTTTCTTCTTATTAAATTGTATTTCTGACTTGGAGCCTCTCACTCATTTTGCTTTCAAACCACTACAGGCAGAGACCAGGCTCTGCTCCATGGGCCCAGCAATGGCACCAGAGGAATGGGCAGCAACTGATGCCCAGGAGTTCCATCAGGACAGGAGGAAAAATTTCTTTCCTGTGTGGTGACCGAGCACTGGACAGAGACAAGAGAGGCTCTGAAATCTCCCTCACTAGAGATACTCCAAGCCTGTATGGGCACAATCCTAGTGACTGCTCCAGGGGATCCTGTTGAGCAGGGAGGTGGGACTGGAGGAGCTCCAGTGGTCCCTTCCAGCCTGAAGCTGTCAGGGATTCTATTACAGCTCTTCTTCAAAGGAACAGAGGGCTGTGAACCACCCAAACAGTTCTAGTGGCCAGTGGCCTCTCTCAGTCTTTTATAGCTGCTGTAGGGGGTAGTACAGAATTTCCTTTAGAGCTCTTTCTCTTCCTTGACAAGGATCTGAAGGTCCTGGGAAGCATCCCAGGCTGCCTCAGCCTCGTGTTTAGCACGGATTTTGGGAAGCACAGGGATGCTCCCAACAAAAAGGATTCTATGGCCTGTACATACCTTTCACTGGGACTCTGAGACAGTGATTACTCTTTCAGGATATCAAAAAGCCAAGTCTGCATCCATAAAGAAACCTGGTCCCTTTATCCCTGTTCCCTAAATCCAACTGAGGCCAAACAGATTTAAAGAGAACACCGTGTGTGTAAGAACATGGTGGACTATCACTATCCCAGCTCCCCTGTGATACACAGATTACAGATCAAGAGAGGAACAGCAAGGGCCCAGCCACCAAACCAGGAATCTCTTACCAGCTTGGGCAGACTCCTTTTGGAGAAGACTCTGCGTGGACAGTGGATATGGAGGTGAGCAGAACACCAGCTCCTCATGTTGAGCCACTCCACCGTGCGGGAAGGGAGAGGCCCATCCTCCTTATGGAGCAGGATCAGCTGCTTCTGGGCTCTCACTGCAGTGTTCTCCAGCATCCTCTCCAGCTACAGCAGTTATGGACACCCAAGGAATGGGCAATAAGTCCCGGCCACTCCAGTCTCAGGGTGAAATACATCCACACACACCCCACACCCCTATTCCCACCTCAATCCAACTCTGCACAGTCACAACCCCCAAATACGATTAATTTAGCCAACAACACTGTTAACTCTGGGCTTGCACAGCACATAGAAGCCTAAAATCAGCCAAGGATTCAAACCTGAATGGTTTTAACTTAAACCAGGCCATTAAAAGCTCAGCACAAGCAGGCACTGTTCCTGCAACGTGAGATACTGCCCGAGTCAGACTCGAGCCCACAAATATTCAGTGTTTTCTTCTTTCCCTTCCCATCAGTCTACTTTTTTTTCCTCCTTGCATTTCTGATTTTGATTTTTTTCTTGTTGTTGTTTTAGGCAACTGCTGGCAGCTTGTTCTGCCTGTGCTTCCTGCCTCCCACATCCATGCAGGAAGAGCCCACACAACGAGACACACACGAAAGCTGCACGTGGGACCAGCCCAGGCTCTCTGCACGTCAGACTCAGCACTTCACCACCCTAAAAAACCTGTGATCCCTTTTTAAAATCTCTTGAAGAATTTTTATCTGGTCAGAGGACTTTGGCAATAAAATATAAACCCATAAAAATAGATAGTAAGGGGGAAAAAAATTACAGCTTAAGATCTGTAATAAAATATAATAAATAATTCATACACTGTAATTTAGATCTACTTTTTCCTGAGCACACACCATGAATTTCATCCAGGCAGAAAAGCATTTCTCCCTCTGTGTGGAGACCCAAAGAAATTCTGGGCAGAAACACAAAGCTTCAAAGAAATTTTTGATTTACCATTGGCCAAAATGACTCTTTAGAGGAAAAGAACTTTGCTGGAAGTACTCCCACATAAAATTTGCCATTACCAGAGGATTCTCATGTTATTCTTTTGCTATTCCTAACAGGCATTTCTCAGGAATATTTCATTATTTATTCCTCACTGGGTGTTAAACCCAGGAAAATACACGAGTGTAAAGCAACCTGCTTTGCCCTGGGCTGTTCCCAGTGCCAGGAGGGGAAGGAGCAGCTCCCTCACCTCTCCCACAGTGGGCTCCTGGTCCCCCAGCCCCACGATGAGGATGCAGTCAGCCTGGCGGATGCAGCGCTGGGTCCAAGGGGTCAGGGTGCTGTCAGCCTGGTACAGCACAATCCTGTGGATGTCCTCCTGCTGGCCCAGCCAGCTGGTCAGCCTGTACTCGTGGATGCTGGGGACAGACAAGGAAAACAGAGTTCAACTGGTGTTATATCACAGCTCCCAAGAGAAGAGAGGGGAATCTTACACAGGGGAGAGAGCAGCATTTCCTGCTCAGCCAGGACCTGCTCCCAGCTCCAGCTGGCTCTGTTTCTCCAGGATTTATACCGTTAGACAAATACTAAGACAGGAGGATAGAGTGATGCCTCACTTCAGTAATGCTTCCACAGCATCCCTAAGCATGAGCACACTCACAGCAATTCAGCTTTTCCAATTTCTCAAGTGACAAAGTAACTGTGGAAAAATCCCACCCACACCTGCACCAAGGACTCTTGAAACATTATTGTCTCCAACACCTGGAGCAGAAGGCCCAGTGTATGTTAGAAGACAGGGTTTTGTTCCCAAACTCTGTGTGTTTATAAGAACAGTCCAGTGTGTCTCTGCATTTCCCTGAGCAGTGATGAGGGCAGGTACCTGTCGAGAGCAGCAGAGCCCAGGCGCTGTTTGATGTTGTCACTGGTGAGCAGCAGGGCAGGACCTGGGGGAACAAGGAATTTCACCTGTGAACACCTAAACTGGAGCTCCTGGAGAAAACTGCCCAGAGAAACTGTGGCTGCCCCACCCCTGGAAGTGTCCAAGGCCAGGCTGGATGGGACTTGGAGCAACCTGGGACAGTGGAAAGTGTCTCTGCCCATGGCAGGGGTGGGATTGGTTTTAAGGTCCCTTCCAACCTAAACTGTTTTATGATTCCAATAATTCAATCCCATGAATTTGCTTTGAAGGTAGTGATGGATCAGTGCATTGATCAGAGCTGGCACAAAGTCTTCACAAAAATTTCCACACTTTTCTAGGAATACATCTTCCAATTCTCCCTGTCCCCAGAGCTCACACCCTGCAGTCACAACCTGCAGGCTCTGTTATCCCATTCCTGGGGGTCACATATGATCCCAGAACCATGGAATGGTTTGAGTTGGAAGGGACCTTAAAGATCATCCCATTCCACGGGCAGGGACACCTTCCACAGGACCAGGCTGCTCCAAGCCCTGTCCAACCCGGCTCTGGTGACAGCTCCTCTTGCAGCTGCATTTTCACCAGCTCAGCATTCAAAATATCACAGACCCTTACAGCCACAAGGCAGCCAGGATCCTGTTTGCAAAGAAAAAAACTGTTCCCCTGACCTTCCAAAATACAGAACTTGTTCATTCTGCATTGAGCCAACTCCCCAGGTGAACCCTCAAGATCTCTGCAGCTTTACTACTCCTTACTCAACATGCCAACAGGAACCCCAAATCTGCAGGGCACAGTCAAACTCCACTACTTACACAGACACATCTGGCAACAACCTTAGATCTGAGCTGAACTTCAGTGCACATAAAGCTTCTTACAGGCACTTGAGTTTAGTTTTCTTATTAGCAATTCTATTGCAGCAGCAATTTGTGCCATATGTGATGAAGGTTGCAGAGTGACTGCAGCTAAATTAAAAAAATGCAAAGAAAAGAAAACTTCAGGGAATAACTGCACACCTAGAGAAAATATTACCTTTCTCTCACTGAGAGAGAAATTCACATTTACAAAACATGACAGCTGCTTTGCATTCATGTTTTCATTGTGCAATCTCTCATTGTTTCATTAACAACAGAACTGAAATTTATGTACTAAGTAACAAAACACTTCATTATGTGAGGAGTCTCAAGGCAAGGTTATAATGTGTTCAGTAAAAATCAAGGAACTGTGAACAACCAACATGGGAGAAGGTCACAAATTCACACCTCTGTGTTGAAAAAGCAAAACCCGCAGATACAGACCTGGAACTGGCTGTCCTGACCTTCAGGGCCAACTCATCTCCCCCCTCAGTGCTCAAGTCCTGCTGAAAAGGCTTCACTCTGCTTTAATTGACTACTCTTAGACTTGAAAAAGTTCCCAAGTGTCATTTTCCATCCTGTACTTTCCAATACCCAAATAACATTTGCTCCTTGATACACTGATTATCAACGTAGATAAAACAGAAATGGACAAAAACATCCCATAAACAGAGACCAAAAGATAAAGCTGGTGAGAAAGCCCAGAGAGGAGGATGACTCAAGAACAGAATGTGACTTCCCCATTCTCCAATGGAAGTTCTGGAAGCTGGTTCCTATGAAAGTAACAAGTCCCAAGCAGAGGGAATGAGCAGCACTCCCAGAGCAGATCTGGGCTCAGCCTGCCCTTCCCTCTGCTGCTCCTTGAGCCATCCAGCAGCAGGGAACAGCCCCAATGCTGGGGAAGGGGGTGATCACCATACCTTTAACACTGGCTGGTTCTTTTATCTGATTCACTGTTCACCTGGTGTCAGTGTTGGTCTGGTACAGCTTTGAAATGGCACAATGGGATAAGAGAGGTCTCCCAGAAAGAATACTGCACAGGACAGAACAGCAAGGGACAGAGTGCAGGGCAATTCTGCAAGCATTCAGCAGCACAGTGATCATCAGTGTTCATTAATGTGTCAGAGCTCTCAGTTAAATAGGAAAGATAGGTGGATTAAAATTGTATTCCAGCATATGTGGCTTACAAAGCTTTCTGGAAGTTTAGTAGGCAAAGACAAACAGCCTGGAATGCCAAATGAGCTGAGGAATGCAATAAAAATGCTAAATAAGAGAGAGAACACCAAGGGAACAGCGTGGGCACCTCTGTCTGTAACCCCCCTACCCTGGGCACTGAGATCCAGCAGCATCAACCACTAAACCCAGGGGACACCATCAAAGCCAGTGACCTGCAGCCAGAACAGCTTTCATCCAAGGGGAGAGGCAGAGTTTGTTGGGCTGGGGTGGATGCCTGTGCTCCTTCAGACACAGGTACTTTGACTGTGGACAACACGTGTCCAACCAGCACCAGAAGAGCCTTGAAGAGACTTAAAAATCATATCCAGACCTCACTTCTGATGTGGGAAAGCAGCAGCTCATAGAACAGGACACAAATAAGGGTGGCCAGACAGAGGCTGGCTGTGCCAGCTCAGGAGAAGCCTGCCCAGCACCCCATCCCTCCACATGCCAGGGCCACGGGACAAAGATTCCCAGACCTTCCCTCATCCCCAGCACGGAACACGGTGATGCTTCCAACAGAACCAACTTGTTTTGTCTCAGAAATACCAACCATCTGTTCTGCACTCCCAGCTTCCAGCACGCTCCCAATTAATCAGCCATTAAAACCCCTCCATTAATGAGACCAAGAACACCAACATATGTGAGCTCAGAAAACAGAACCAACAAAAGTGGTATTTCAACTAAACTGCTGAAAGCAACCGAGTCATTACAAAATATCATTCCCATCCTGGAGGTTCAGTGCCAGGTTGGACAGGGCTTGGAGCAAACTGGGATGGTGGAAGGTGTCCCTGCCCATGGCAGAGGGTGGGCTAAGATGGGCTTTAAGGTCTCCTCCAACCTAAACCATTCCATGATTCCATGATGATTCAAATCCACAGCCCTCCAACAGCCACACCTGCAGGCAGGAGTGACCAGGCCAACGTGTCCATACATCCCTAAAGTGCTCTGTCACAGTCACACACCTCTAACCACCCCCTCTCCAAACCTGGCATCAGCCTCAGGGGCAGCTTCCAGCCAGAGCTGGCATCAGGGACACATCCCTGCACCCCTCAGTGCCCTGTCAGGAGGATCAGAACAGCTCAAAGTGAAGAACAGGAGAGGTGATGTGAGGTAACACAAAATGTTTCTCCAAGCCCTGTGTGTGTCTCTGACAGCAGCCAGCAGCAGATTGCTGGGGAGGAGTATCAGAGCAAGGAAAACCGAGTGCCATTCCCTGAGCCTCCAGCAATCTGCAGCTTTCTCAACCTTTTTGGATTTCTCAAGCCTGAGGTGATGGTTTTCAGTAGAAATCCTGGGGGATTCTTCTGGCAGCCAAGAGCTCACAGGGATCCTGAAGCCCAGGTTTCCTGTGCTTCTGCAGGCAGTGGCCTCACTCCAGGCCCAGGGCTCATGGTTTCTTGGGAAAACCTCCTGGAGCACCTAAAGCTGTACTCCAGAGCCATCTGTTTTTCAGTACAGAACTAAGAATTCCATGAAAGAGAAGGGAAGGGAAGGAAAAGCTGGCAAATACCAGAGGTCTGGTTCATTTTCTCTGCTAACAAACAAGGGCATTGAACAGAAGGGCTGCAGGAAAGCTTCCAGCCTCCTGCCCCAGAGAGGGGAAAAACCATCACATGAGACATAAAACCTCCCTTTTACTGCTAGTGAGCAAGAAATTCACTTTGGTCATTTTTTTCCATAAAACACCAACTTCCTAAGATATGCAGGAGCAGGAGCACAGGTGTCCTAGTTCTAAGTCCAATAAAACATGGTGCAAAAGTTGTCTCGAGAAATTAGTGGCCCAGAGGGCAGAGAGTAATTTCTGAGGCTCAGAAATTGTTTCAAATCCACCTTGCCAAAAAAACCCACACCCACATCAAAAGACAACGCCAGTACAAAATGCACTGTGGAAAAATTTCAGCAGAGCAAATTTCCTTGCTTGGACTCCATTAAAAGAAAATTTACTTTTGGCCTAATAAAAGTCTACAAATTTATGTGGCAAAGTCACATAACTGATAAATGAGTTGGATGTCAGAGGATCTTGCCCAGCAAAAAATACTAAATTGTGCCAGGGTTCAGGCACCACAGTGAACATTTCACATTTAAATCTAATCTGTGTGTAAAGACAGACAGAACTGTAACTAAAAACTCCAATAAATTATTAGCAAAGATTTTTACTGTGAGCTCTCCAATACATAATACATTTTTAGAACTGAAAAGAAGGAAAATTTAAAGGGCAGAAAGGAATGAGAGAGACACATATGTTGGATTTGAATCCCTCCCTACTTCAGTTTGAAATTCTATGAGATCAGAGGGCTCCCACATAGAACCAGAATTTGCACAGCCATGTGGTGTCTTTTAGTTGGTCTCAGTAAAGGAACAAGAAAACAGTCAGGGAAATACTTTTGAAAAATCTGAATACTGCAGAAGAACTTCTTATCAAAAGATGCTCTCCGCTCTATCAGGATTAAGAAGAAAAGAATTAATAATAAAAATAGACACTATGAACACTGACCAGAATTTATCAGCATGATGAATTGCATGGCAGAAAAACCTCCCCCCCTTCCTGGCATTCCAGTTCAGAGCTGAAAACTCTGTTCCTGCTTTCTGGAAGTTGGATATTCCACAGCCTCCTTCCCTGGAACCCCAGACTGAGAGAAGAGCTGTCACACCAGAGCCTGCAGCACAGCCAGGGGACAGCAGGGCTGCAGCCTTGGGGTCACTGGGCTCTGCAGGACCTTCTGCTCTGCCCACAGAGCTCAGACCATTTTTCATTCTATCTCTGTCTCAAGGTGAAGGAAGGTCCAGCTGCTGCTGCAGGTCCCAAATAAATCTTTCATCACACAGCTTGTGACAGCAGCAGAGCTGCCCCAGCCCTGGGCCAGCACAGCAAGGACCTGGAGCTGCTGGAGAGATCCAGAGGAGGCCCCAGGGGGATCAGAGGGATGGAGCAGCTCTGCTGGGAGGAAAGGCTGGGAGAGCTGGGAGTGTTCAACCTAGAGGAGTTTTGGGGTGACCCCATTGTGGCCTTCCAGGGTCTAAAGGAGCTCCAGGAGAGCTGGAGAGGGACTGGGGACAAGGGATGGAGGGACAGGACACAGGGGATGGCTTCCCACTGCCAGAGGGCAGGGCTGGATGGGAGACTGGGCAGGAATTGTTCCCTGGGAGGGTGGGCAGGCCCTGGCACAGGGTGCCCAGAGAAGCTGTGGCTGCCCCTGGACCCCTGGCAGTGCCCAAGGCCAGGCTGGACATTGGGGCTTGGAGGAGCCTGGGACAGTGGGAGGTGTCCCTGCCCAGGGCAGGGGTGGCACTGGGTGATCTTTAAGGTCCCCTCCAACCCAAACCATTCTGTGATCAGAAGCTCCATGGGAGCACAAACATCCCTTAGCATTTAACTGGGACACAATCACACTGCCTGGAAACAATATGTGAATTATCATAAATCACAGAAACACCAAATGTCAAAGAAACCAGCACAAATGGGTTGGGGAAAGCTGTAGGTGGTCCCACACGTTGCTGCTCCCTGTGTGCAGAATGCACCCCACTGGAGAGCAGGCTGCTCACCTGAGCTGTTCCCATTACAAATCAAAACACTAAAACCAAAAAAAATAAATTTGAAAAAAAATTAATTAAACCCACAAAAAAGAATTAAGCAGTGAAACCACTAAGTCCTGTCTCATTACAGACAAAAGTGGATTTCTTTTTTCTGGAGAAAGGAAGATTCTGAATAGTTTTCAAATTTTTTTGGACAGTAAATATTTACTATCAGACTGAGATTTTCTAGTTGTCATTACTTTTATATCCCTTTAATAATACAGAAGTAGCTAAAAATTACCAAAACAAGCCCCAAAATCCTGTTGAATAGATTCATCTGCAACCAGCTCCAACTCCAAGCACTGCCCACAGCCTTCTCATGCCAATTCCAGGAAAAGGAAAACCACTTAAATGTTACATTGTGTTACAACCAGCCTGCACTCCCATCAGGACTGGGGTCAGCTGCATCCCAAGGTTCCTCCCCAGAGCTGCAGCAGCTGATGATTCTTGCAATGGTCTCAGTGTTCCTGCCTGCATCCCCCTAATTCCTTCTTATCCTCTTATCTGCAGCAGGGGAATTCAAGGCATCACTGCAATATCCAGCTAAGTTCATATTAACAGAAAGGGAAAGGAATTTTCTATAATAAATATATTAAGTTGCAAAAGAAAGCTAAAACCAGCTGCTCTCCCCACCTATTAAGGCTGCTCTCCACAGCTCTGGGACATATTTGAAGCCCTGAGCAATGAAATTATATGGATCAAATGTTAAGTATGGATTAAATGTTAAGTCAAGTATTGTAATTGGATGCTGCCATTTAACTTACAATTAGAAAAAAGGTTGGTTCAAGGAAAAAAAAAAACACACCAAAAATAAATGTAGAAAGATGTGAATAGCAGCAAATCTTCAAAGCAATTTTCCAAACCAAGAACTCCTTTCAGAGAAGATTTTCAATTAAGCCTTGTCAAGCACATTAACAGCTCTCATTTCCATAAACCCAGGGCAGGTCTGAGCCCAGTTCACATCCAAAGCGCAGGTGCTGATGAGCATTTGGGAGCTCAGGGAATGGCCCAGGTGCAGCAGCTGCTCAGCAAGTCCCCAGTGCAAACCTTTCATGGAATCATGGAATGGTTTGGGTTGGAAAAGGACCTTAAAAGGACCTTAAAACTCATCTCATCCCACCCCCGCCATGGGCAGGGACACCTTCCACTATCCCAGGCTGCTCCAAGCCCCATCCAGCCTGGCCTTGGGCACTGCCAGGGATCCAGGGGCAGCCACGGCTTCTGTGGGCAACAGTTCCTCCCATGTCAAATGTGCAGGTGAATAGGAAAACAACCTGAAAACAAATCAAAATTTCACTTCACTGCTCAGTTCGTTTTTTGTTGCAGGAAGTCAGAAGAAAAAAAAACATCATTCCAAAACCCAGCCCCTTCCCTGAAAGTAAAGCAGCACCTGCACGTGGCTCCCAGCACTTCATGAGGCTCTGAGGGGAAACACCCAAACAACCCTCAGCCAGAGAGTAGAGGAGGAAATACAACAGCTACAAGTTAAAAAAAAAAAAAAGGGGAGGAAAAAAGAAAATGTTGCTTCTGTTAAATAAAGAATACCTGCAGGCTGCCAACAGCCCAGCAGAGCTCTGCAGATGTTATAGATATATATTATAAAGTTGGCTTTTGGCAAGGTGTGTGCTATATGAATAATAACATTGTAGGAAGGATATAAGCTTTTATTTCTGCTAAAGAAAATTAGGCATAGTGGTAGTAGTTGATATAGTGTGCTTAAACTGTCTGTTTGGTCGGGATAACATCCAGTGAACATGTAAAGAAGACCCTGCTATTGATACACCAACTATCAGCATCTCCCATCTGAAGAAAGTCTGGACCAAGGCCCAGGCTGGAGGTGATAATGAAGACACAGCCCAGAAACACACAGGCTCTAAAAAGGGGGACCCAAGGAGGGACCATGCAAAACAGTTCCTGGAATATGGAAACTAGTTTGTGGAAAAATATGAATATTCAACAGACTGATGCAATAGAAAGGGGATTTAAAGAATGTCTCTGATGCAGCAAGGTGTGGACTTGGCTGAATGTTCGGCCGTACTTTGCTTTTTTTCTCTCTCCTAATTGTCTTACTTTCTATTAAACTTATTTCTTAAAATTTACGTAGAAAGTGAAGCTCGTTTTTCACAGCAGAGGTTCTGCCCTGCCCGGTAGCTCCGGGGCCTGAGGGAGCTCCGGGGCCTGAGGGAGCTCCGGGGCCTGAGGGAGCTCCGGGGCCTGAGGGAGCTCGGGCCGGGCGCGGCGGCGGCGGGGCCGGGGAGCTCCTGTGCCAGCGGTGTTTGGGACCAGATGGCTCCTGTGTTTTCCCACAACACTTTCCTCTTCCCACTGCAGCCGTCTGCTCCCTTTTGGCAACAACTCCAGGTGCCAAGGGTGTAGGGAACCATCTCGAGCTGCCAAGCACTGCACAGGCATCAGCCCAGGGAAAGAGGGGGAAAAGGGTGAGGGGGGAAAGGCCGAGTGACCCCACCAAACTCCCTCTGGCACCTGCCTGCTGCTTTCAGCCCAAATGGGTGGTTTTAGTCTGAACAGTCCATCTACCTACTTAAGTTTCTGTTTGTTTTATTTACAGGCTCTTAGTGTTGTCACACATCAAAACAAGCTGGCAGTGATCCCTAAGGAGTCCCCATTAGCAACACAGCTCCATTATGGATGTAGCATTTTTCTGCCATCTCCAAAAGAGGAGGAATCTTCAAACACCCACAAATTAGTTCTCACTGTAACAAGTCTCCACCATAAGTTGCACACAAATTCAGGCTTCAGAAGGTTAAAAAGCTCAAGCATCACCAGTTTCTTCCAGTGCCTGTTCACCCAGAAGATTTTTAAGCACAAACAGGAATGTCAGCTCCAGACACCAGAAGTCAGAAAGAAAATTGCCAATAAATGTAAGTGGTTACACCTCAAGCATCACATAACCTGTACTTTTAAATAAGCCATGAGAGAGCAGACTAATAATTTCTCAAAGGACTACAGGAGATTCACTCAAGAGATCTGTAACAGCATTTGAGGATGAGAAGAGGATGTTCAGGAAATGTCAAACACCACTAATGAACACAAAATGAATTCTGAATTAAATACATGGGTTTTGTCAGGAACTGGAATTTGCACAAGCAACTTCACCCATGGATAAAGCAATTAATGACTCAGCTGTGAGCTGAACACATGGTTTTGTGGGCATGAGACAGACAAACAAGCTGGCAACACATGGGACAGTGATCTCAGACTAAACTTTGGATTTCCAGTGCCCATCTGGATCTCCTCCACGAGCCTCTTCCACCAAGTCTTATGCTTACCACTCATGTACAGCCACAACACAAAGAAACTGCCTAAGAAACCCTTTGCTGGATGAAGCTTTTCAGCTGAGGAGGCCTGAAAGACTCTCCCCAATGAGCTGGAGACAATCAGGTGCTGTGGGAACATTCCCTGGTGTGGGATGTGTCTCCTGGAGTGACTATGAGGAGCTAAGGGCAGCCAGGACAAGGGCCAGAGAGGCTGGTGAGTATTTCCAACTCATTAAGACAAAAAAGTTTTCCACTGTAATTAAATGCATGTTAAGGATGGGAACAGAGAAGCAAGAAGCATGAAAAAGGTTGATCCTGATCACTACTGCAGAATCACAGAATGGTTTGGGTAGGAAAAGACTTTAAAGATTACCTGTCCATGGACACCTTCCACTATCCCAGGTTGTTCCAGCCTGGCCTTGGACACTTCCAGGGATCCAGGGGCAGTCCCAGCTTCTCTGGGCACCCTGTGCCAGGGCCTAACAAGAATTTATCCCTAGTCTCTGACCCAAGTTTATAACCATTCCCCACTGTTCTGTGGGGAGCTAGCCATATAAAAAATTCCTCTCCCTCCTTTTTTATAAGCCCACAGGATTCTCTCCAAAACCTCCTCCCCAGCCTTGTGACCACCCCCAGGTACTGCCACCCCCTAACACAGCATGGACCCCCCTCTGACAGGTGACAGCAGCTGGCCATGCCACTCGGAATTGACCAGCAGGGTTTGTTTGCTGTGATGGCAGCACAGGAACACTCACCCACAGCACTGAGGGCGTGTTTGAGCTCCAGGGTGAAGGCTGTCAGCGGCACCTCCTCCGACACCGGCATGATCGCCACCGTGGACAGGTTGCTGGCAGGATTCCCTGCATCCCACTTGCTGCTGGAGCTGTGCAGTCCAAGAGGATGACCTGTCCACACAGAGAAAACACCTGCCATCAGTCAGCCAGGCTGCAAAAAAAAAATGGGAACGTCACCTTCAGGCAGGAGGGAAAATGTCAGTGTGTCACAGAGCTGCTGCGTGTCAGAGAAATGTAACACAAACCTCCACAGCAGAGTTCCCACACGTTTCATTTAAGAGGATGAAGATCAGTTTCCATCATTTTTGGTTGCTGGTACAGCATATGTGGGTTGAAGTTAGGCAATGTTAAAAATATGCCAGGAATATGTTAAATGAGACATGGATTTACCTGACCCAGGAAGACAAAGATAAAGACACTTAAAATCCCTTCACCACAACTTTGGAACTGATTTAGCTCACAAGAGGAATTAGCTTAACTAAAAAAAACCCAAACCTGTTGTCAGTATTAAAATATTCCAAAACTTAACCATCCTTTTCTTATAGTATTCCTGAGAAAGGAGGCTTGCTTTGTTTTCAATGAAACTCCCATAGAAAATGTGTATTTCTACCTGTTTTCCCTTCTCTGCAAGAGGAAGAGCTTTACAGAATATGTTAAATGATGGATTTACCTGACCCAGGAAGACAAAGATAAAAAGGCACTTAAAATCCCTTCACCACAACTCTGGAACTGATTTAGCACACAAGAGGAATAAGCTTAACTAAAAAAAACCCCAAACCCGTTGTCAGTATTAAAATATTCCAAAACTTAACAATCCATTACTTATGGTATTCCTGAGCAAGGAAGCTTGCTTTGTTTTCAGTGAAGCTCCCATAGAAAATGTGCATCTCTACCTGTTTTCCCTTCTCTGCAAGATGAAGAGCTTTACAGATATGGGCTTAGGAGTATTAAAACATGGAACTTCTGAAGTAGCTGCAGAGTACCTGGGAACTATCTCTAATATAATTCAGTGAGTAAAAGAAGGTTTTGAGAGAAATCTGCATTGCCTGTGAGGAAGATCAAGACCTTCCCTGACAGCTTAGAGCAGGTAAAGGTCAATGTTCTACAAACTGTTCTTGTTCTGATACTCCTTTTTCTCTTTGGCTGAGCCTTCTCGGAAAATCTCACTCTGCTGCTAATGCCTGTCAACTCAGCTCTGAGAACACAAAATAATTTTGATTTTAAGCGGGGATTTCACATCCTGTTTATCTCATTTCACCCAGCAAAGGCCTAAGATGTACCATCAAGATGAATTCTTGAGCTGGGCATGTGGAAATACTTGATATTCCCTGTGCAAATCCACTCAAAAGCTCAATGCCAGGGTGACAGACCACTGCAGGACACAAAGAAATATCAGATAAACTTTGTTTTGAAATACATTCAGCAATTGAGTTATTCATTTCAAATCTTCTAAAACAGCTCTGCACAGAACATTAAATAGTTTTTCCCCTTCTTCTGGTGATCTTCAAGAAGATATCTGTAGCTTCAAACAGATTACACATCAGAGCTCAACCCCTTCATCTCCACAGGCCCTTCCTTCCTCAGAACTTCAATGGTGATTCTCTGATTGAACTCCTCTTAGTCTCACTAATTTTCCTCCCAAAATTCTGTTTGCCCCATTTTGCCCTGTTTCCCAGGCAGTGCAGGCTCTGCCCTGGGCCACAGAGGAATTTCAGCAGACACAGAAGTTTAAGTACAATTATCACCAGGAATTTTTGCCACAAGTGGTTGTGCCCAGAGAGCTGAGCAGGTGAAGGAAGAGCAGACTCCCTTCCCCAGACTGCTCTGAAACAGGAAAGTGGGTGACCTTCATTTTCAGCCACCATGGAATTTGGCAAAACCAGCAACTGAAGTAATTTAAACCCCCCAACCAAACAAAACTCAAACAATCCTCAGCATCAAAGAGCCCCACAACACCCTCAGTAGTTAATGGGCATCTGTTTGCTCTCAAAGGCTGCCCAAGAAAATTGGGAGATTCCCTCCTACTCCCTTCATTCAGTCAGTAAAGAGATTTTGTGTTGGTGCTGCCACAAACACAAAGCTTCAGAACCAACCCATGGCAGGCCATTTCCTCCAGACTTTAAATTTAATTTAAATTTATTAAAATACTTCAAATCCAGGCATTTTAAATCAGTCTGTGCTCCTGCTCAGCACAGTGCTCTGATTCCAGCCCATTACAGCTGCTATTTCCAATGCTCCCTTTACATTGCTCTTGCAAGAAATTCCAGGGAAATTTCACTGCACACAGGCAGCAACACTTCTCTATCTCAAATCATTCCATTCCCACACCCAGTTAGCCATGCCCTGCCAAAACTAGTGTGTGCACAGATACAATAAAATCACCATCCACTTGTGCCTACAGCTGTAACAGAGATCACAGAATCCCAGCCTGGTTTTGAGGGGACCTTAAATCTCATCCAGTCCCACCCCTGCCATGGTCAGGGACACCTCCCACTGTCCCAGGCTGCTCCAAGCCCCAATGTCCAGCCTGGCCTTGGACACTGCCAGGGATCCAGGGGCAGCCACAGCTGCTCTGGGCACCCTGTGCCAGGGCCTGCCCACCCTGCCAGGGAACAATTCCTGCCCAATCTCCCATCCAGCCCTGCCCTCTGGCAGTGGGAAGCCATTCCCTGTGTCCTGTCCCTCCATCCCCTGTCCCCAGTCCCTCTCCAGCTCTCCTGGAGCCCCTTTAGGCACTGGAAGGGTCTCTGAGCTCTCCCTGGAGCCTTCTCTTTTCCAGGCTGAAATTTAGCAATGAATTTCCTTTCCAAGTATTCACTGCCTGTTTCCAGATTTAAGGATTCAAGTCTGGCTCCAAGGAAGTCCCACCATCAATGGGAAGAGTCCAGGAATGAGTCTCACCTCCCTGCTGCAGGCTGCCAAGAATCTTCTCGCCCAGCAAGTGAATAAGTCTGGTCACAACCTGGGAAATAAAGGGA
This sequence comes from Trochalopteron elliotii, assembly GCA_024734555.1. NCBI lineage: Eukaryota > Metazoa > Chordata > Aves > Passeriformes > Leiothrichidae > Trochalopteron > Trochalopteron elliotii. Next base: position 910,115 of record JANPWX010000641.1, read on the forward strand.
AAAAAAAAGAAACATTCAAGCAGAATGTACTGAAAGTAGAGCATCCACATGGAAACTCCCAAACTTTTTTAAGATGTTCCCTGAAGCTGAGCCACACAGAATCAAGGGTTTGCAGCTGTAGCTTCTTCCCTGGCTGTAATGTGTGGTGACTGATCATTTGTCTTGGTTTCTCCTACTTTGTTTTACTTTAATTTGGAAAAACAAGAAAACAAAACAACCCCAGAACAGGCACGATTTAACTTGCTTTGGGGAAAAAAAAAAAGAAAAAAAGCCCTGATCCTTTGGGGAAACATGTCAAAGTGCATTTTCAGCTCTCCTCATTTCTCTCTGCAGTGCACCTGCCCATCTAAGAACTCTCATTGCTCAGTGGGTGCTGCACCTTTTGTAGGTGCTGAAGGCTCAAAAAGGTTCAAGTCTATTCAAACAGATCCTTCCCCAGTCCTGGTGAACAGTTTACAGCAGTCAATTTAAAATATTTGGGGGGAAAAAAAGGGGGGATAAACACACCCCCTAAACACCTGCAGAATCAAAACAAACTACCTAAGAAATTGCTTTTCCCCTCAAATCATGTTTGCCTGGTAATTAATGTTTGAAGGCACAGATGTGCTCCCAGCTGTTTTTCCAGCAGGACTTACATCAATATAAACTGATATTCTAATAGCCAAATGTATCTCCAAACTGACAAGCCTCTCTCCAACATGACCAATCAATAATTCCTGACAATTGGGGTAGCAGGAGACTAATCCTTGCAATATCAAAAAGAGACAGATGTGGAAAATGCAGCATTTATTCTGAAAGCTCTACAGATGTTTGACCAAATAAGGAAGAGAGTTATTTAAATGCATTAAGGATTAATAGAGCAATCATTAAATATTCTCCCCCAGACAAATAATTCAAGGTCAAAACAGCTCAGGAGGACATAAAAAAAAACCCCAAAACCACTACAACAAAAGTTCTGCAAGGTTAACAAGCAAAACAAGCAGCAGCCAGGTTACCTGGGATCCTGAATAAACACACTGTTCCCACAGGAACAGGCACTTCAGGATGCATCTTTCAAATGAAGGGCCATGTAGGCATCAAGACAGGTCAGGATGCCCACCTGAGTGATTTATACATCCTGCCTTAAAAATGAAATCTAATACAGCAAATCCTCCTGCACTGTGAAATGATGTGTATGGAGCACTGATATATTTTAAGCCCTTTATGGGAAAAGGGGAAGAGCAAACAGGAGGCTTCCCACACAAGGGTGATTTGTAGTAGAGCACAGAAAGAGTCAGTAAGGTTATTTCAGGGATTTCATGGCATGGTTTGGGCTGGAAAAGACCTTTAAAGCCCAGCCAGTGCCAGCCCTGCCATGGGCAGGGACACCTTCCACTATCCCAGGCTGCTCAGAGCCCCATCTGACCTCCACCTGGACACTTCCAGGGACCCAGGGGCAGCCACAGCTTCTCTGGGCACGCTGTGCCAGTTCTGCCCCATAGCCATGGCTGCAAGTTCCTGAAGATGCCAGCAGGAATCATCACCATCTCCTCAGTAACCAGGAAAAAGCCCTTGAAAGTGCCTCTTCCTTGCCCCAAGAGCAAGTACAGTGTCCATGCCCAGTGCCACCAATGTGGGGAGGACAGCAGGAAAGCTCCCAGCCTCCTGCCTTATCCTGGAACCTCAGACAGGATCTAAAATGCTTCCCTTTGTCCAAAAAACAACAGAATCTGATCATCACCCAACCACACAACTCGTTGCCACATCAACACCACCAAACTCCAGGATTCCCCAAAGGTGCCACATGTGGCTACAGAAAACTACCCCAACCATGGGGAGAATTCAGGGAAACAGGGAATTCTTAACAAAAATAGAGCCTGATGGCCCTTGCTAAAGGAGATAATCTGCCCCCAGAGCACATTTGCTACACCCAGCTCACAGGCTTCACCTAAACCTGCAGCATCACAGCAGGACTTTCCTTCAGCAGTTTCGGGAGGTGCTGTGAACATTTTACACTTCTGAAGCACTTAAGCACCAGAATTTTAATTACTTACTAAAACCATCTCCTGTATTTATAACTTTTTCTGCTTTACAGGCAGCTAAGGAGAGCTCCAGCTAAGTTACAAAATATGTCCAAGGTTAATGATGAACTAAGAATAGAACCTATTGGTCTCATTTTCCAGTTGGCTGCTCCTATTACCGGGAAATATTATTTGTCTTGTTTGCTGGAGCAAACCTTACAGCCTTGGTATGTATAGATAGGGAAAATTATTTCCCTGGTGACTTTGTACAACAAGCAAAGCTGCTCCCCAGAACAGGATGAGTCACTCTGTCGCAGTCATGGCAACCTCCAAGGAACATCAATTTGGGATCCGAGCTCAGAACTGAAATTTCCACAGAGTTTTCTATTACATATGCCAGATATCCTTTCACAAAAAGGCAATGTTTTCCTTCAAAAGGGTCTTGTCCATCCTTCTGAGGGAGAAGTCAATACAAACCACATCCCTCCATCGACAGCAGACCTGACCTGATGGACCCACAGCCCTCAGTGTGCAGGGCAGCAGGAGCACCTCTCCCCAAATTCAGGGCAGCTGGGGAGAACTGAAAACCAGCAGGAAAAATTCATCCTTCAGGTTTCCAAGCCCCTTTATTCTCACTCCCACACAGCAGCAGAGCATGGGAAGGAGCAGCACAGCTCCATGCAGCCCAAGAGACAAGAAGGAAACCAAGGGAGGACAGGGATAGCTTGGGCAGGGAGGATGAGGAACAAGCAGGAATTAGTCCTTGGGCTAGCAGCAAAATGACAGGGACTGAAGGGAAACAGTCATTCCAAGCGTGTCTGGAGGAAATGGAGGCAGAAGCACAGGTACAGGGTGGGTACCTCAGTGCAGAATCTGGGCTGTGACTCAGCAGTCCCTTATCCCTCCTGTACTGCTACACTTTGTAAGAAATTCAAAGTGGGGCTCAGTCTCTTCTCACAGGTAAGAACTGACAGGACATGAGGGAACAGCCTTAAGCTGTGCCAGGGGAAGTTTAGTTGGACATTAGGAAAACCTTCACTGCAAGGGAGGTCAAGTACTAGCACAGGTTGCTCAGGGCAGTGGTGGAGTCACCGTCCCTGGAAGTGTTTGAAAAACATGTGGATGTGGCACTTGGGGACATGGGTTAGTGGTGATCATGGTGGTGCTGGGGGAATGGCTGGACTTGATGATCTTGGGGGGACTTTTCCAATCTTAACAATTCAAGGAAAGCTCTGGGAATTGGCAGTGAGGGTTTGGGCAAGAACTGGAGTGACCTGGAGAACACAGCGAGTTTCCCTCGCCTGCACTGCCCCACACTCCTGAGCCAGGGCCAGCCTGGGCACTGCTTTTCCCAGAGCCTTCTGCCCCCCTTCCCATGGGAACGCCAGTCTTTCCCAACCACAGTGCCAGAACAGCCCAGAACACTTCCCAGACATCTGCACCAGCAAAATTCTCTCCTTTTCAGGGTGTCACCATCAGCCAGGGCTAGACAGCCCTCCCAGTCGGAAGCGTCTGCTGTGCTCACCCCTACAGCACATCCTGCATTTTACAGTCTCTTCTAGCACCCAGCAAACACCCCTCCTGCTGGCACAGCACCAGGCAGCTTCAATTTAAGGCTGGAAGAAAAATCTGTGAGAAGGCAGCGAGTCAGAGCCCAGACTGATCAAACAACACCAGGAGGTTCCTAAATTAAGGGAGCATCATTAATTGCCTGTAAAGCAAATGCAGCTTTTGGACCCCTCGTGCTGGGGATGGAGCTGAGCTTGGTTTAGTTGGTAAGGAAGTTAAATTAATCCTTTCTCATGATTAGGAACAGCAGTAGCAGTGGGTGCAGCCAGCTCAGTTAACCACAGTTAATCACAGTAACGAGCAGCAGAGCTGTGGATTGGACACTTGGCTGCCAGGACAGGTCTGCTCAGAGCTCCCCAAACTGCCAGGGAACACACCTTCCCACCCCCTGCTCCCTGCCCAGGCTGGGAGGTGACTCAGGAAAGTCACAGAGCACCTAAACAGGCACTACAGGGGCTCATGGAGTGAGTCTGGGGGTCTGCCCAGGTCAGGGAGCTGACTGAATTCACCACCAAAAATATCCCCAAAGCACACAAAACCCCACTCTCCTGGGCTTATGCAAGAGTTTTCAGGCCAGAAGACAAAATCTGACCTTACAGGTCTAAAAAACTGAGTAAATCTCCATTTCAAAAGCTACTTGGGGCTCCAGGTGCATCAGTGCTGTTCTCCAAAAGCCCCAAACCCCTCCAGCTCCCACAGACACCACTGCAGATATCACCTCATAACCCTGGCCCAGAGCAAGATGTTCAGGTGAGGTATTTTACAAAGGAAATTACTATTTCTCCTCCTCCTCCTGCCACCCACTCTCCTTTTCAGAGGAACTCCCCAGGACATTTCTGTGCAGGGCAAAAGAGAACGAAATGTTTCTGTCTCTCCAATGGTGCTGGAGAGCACTTCCCTCAGCACAGTTCCACCTCTCTGACCCAGCTCACCACTCACCACCTCATCTGCCTACAAATATCTCATGCTCCTGGCTGTTTCTGGACCAACTCCATCCCAGTGAGACCCACTCAGGCTCTCTCAGCACCCCAAACCCACAGATCTCTCCTGTCTACTGTGACAGTCTGTTCCTCCACTTGCTACAGAGAAGCTTCTGGGAAATTGTTTGCTGTATTGTGTGCTGTAAGGTGGACGTGTAGTGTTTACTGACTGGCTTAAGTAGATGACTGTAAGCTTTTAGCATCAGCCTATTGGCTAAAAAACTTTTTAAAAGCCTTGGAACAAAGAGAACTTTGGCTTCTGCTGTTACAGCATGAGTTTTACCATCTTTTATGTCTCCACCTTCACTGAGACTGATAATGAAATAAAAAACTCATGGAACACTTCTCAATTGCCCCATCCTATTACTGCACCTTAGATCCAACAGAAAACCATTAATTTTCCCTGTGCTTATTCCACAGATCTGCAGCCTCTGCATTTGTGGCAGGGCAAGTCCTAAACATCACATCCCAAGGGGCTGCATTTCCTGACTTTAGGATGATTAATTCCTGTTTCAAAAGCAGGATGTGGCCAGGCAGGATCTCAGCTCTGCTATTGCTGGTGCCAGCACAGAGCTGAGTGCTCCATCCATCCTGGGTGAGAGGTGTTATCAGAGCACCACGTGCTCCACAGTCACTGTAATTCCCACACCAAGAGGTTACAGTCACTCTGCAGTGCTGCTTTTCCTATAATCCCTTTAAATATTTCAAACTATTACCTACCCCAGCTAATCTTCCAAGGCTGGGTTCTGCTTCAAGCTTTTGTTCCTATTCAACTGTGAAACTCAAGGGCTGATTTACAAAAAGCTCTTTGGAAAGTGATTTTCATGAGAATTCAGTCAGAAAATATTTTCCTATGGACACTTATTTTAATCTGTGAATACTGTGGATTGCCTGGCAAATTGAATTATCTGCTGTTAGACAGCAACTAATCCAGACAAAGCTTGCTCCACCATAGATAACTTTTGATTTAGAGAAAACTATACATAAAGGGGGCCTACAAGAAACGTGGAGACAGACTGTTTATAAGGCATGGAGGGACAGGACACAGGGAATGGCTTCCCACTGCCAGAGGGCAGGGCTGGATGGGAGATTGGGCAGGAATTGTTCCCTGGCAGGGTGGGCAGGCCCTGGCACAGGGTGCCCAGAGCAGCTGTGGCTGCCCCTGGATCCCTGGCAGTGTCCAAGGCCAGGCTGGACATTGGGGCTTGGAGCAGCCTGGGATAGTGGGAGGTGTCCCTGCCCATGGCAGGGGTGGCACTGGATGAGATTTAAGGTCCCTTCCAGCCCAAACAATTCTGAGATTCTAAATCAGGGGAAAGTGCACAAAATCAACACTAATAGCCAAATTCACAGCCACAAATAACAGATGTAAAGTCTTGTGTACTACAAATCCATTTTAGCTGCAACAGAAGAAATCTATAAAAGCCTATGTAAGAACAAAACATACAAACCCCAAACTACCAGATACATTCATCACTCAGCCCTACCCTGGCACCAGGGCTCAGCTTCCACTTTCTGTGATTTTACATCAAAGCTCCTGTGCAAGGAAGCCACGGGCCAGGCCCCAGGGAGCCTCCCCATTGTCTCCTGCAGGTTCCTGGGCCAGGAAAGCAGCCTTGGCTGAGGGAATGAACCTGATATGGCTGTGTCAGTCCTGCACAACCAAGGGATGTGTGCAGCCCTACAAAGCTGAATGGGGTTTTCCTCTTCGGATCAACCACCATCATCCAGACCCACCAGACCAGGATGCTGCAGGGAACAAGGAACCTTGGAGGTGAGCTGTGGACTCCCCAGTGCCTTTGAAGTCTCAAAATAAGTCTCCTAGTTCAGCTTTTAAAACTTCAGTCACCTAACAGGTCACCCCCAAACTGCAATCACAGAATACTCTGAGAACCTCCTGAGCTGGAGGGACCCTCCAGGAACATCCAGCCCAGCCCCTGTCCCTGCACAGATCCCCCACCAATCCCACCCTGGGCATCCCTGGCAGGGCTGTCCAAAGGCTCCTGGAGCTCTGGCAGCCTCGGGGCCGTGCCCATTCCCTGGGGAGCCTGGGCAGTGCCTGAACCCTCTGGGGGAAGAACCTTTCCCTCATTTTAACCTAAACCTCCCCTGACACAGGTCACTGGTCATCAGAGAGAAATCAAATACATTAATTAACAATCTATTGGTGCCTCCACAGCAGAGTATTGCAGAGCTTCACATCCAGGTGTGATTTAGTTAAAAGTCCTGTAAAAGGGTTTTGTGCCACACAGAGACCCTATGGCCATGAAAAACAGGCCTGCCAAGGGTTTTATGTTCTACAAAATAAGAACAATTGGAGTAGAATAGTGCAAACAGCCATTTTACCCACACAAATCCACAGAACAGCTTCTGGGGAGCTCTTTCCAGGAGCTGGGATTATGCTTGACCAGATTTATAAGGGCTTTTTCTAAGGGACAAGGGAGGAGGAGAGGTAAATTAGATCCTCAGCTTGAATAAAACCAGGGTGTTACTGAAGCTTCACACGGGCTCAGATCAGATAAACACTTGTCCTGGAATCAGGGAGCTTAGCAAGGGGTCTCCAATTGAAACTTCTGATGTTTGATCAGCGCCGTGACAAAGCAAATCCTCAACGCTTCCTCACAACAATTCCTGGCACCTTTTCAATGCTGCTGAAGCCCACAGAGGAACTGCAGCTTTATCCTGGGGCTGTTTGAACTGCTAAAGCTTGGGGATCAATCATGTCTTTAAGAAAAATGTCATTCTGGCATCAGTGCTGATTAAATCTCCCCTCCTGCCCAGCCTCACTCAGTGACCACGGTGTTCCCACTGAACTTCTTCTCTCCTTTTCACATCCACTCCTCTGACAGTTGAGGAACACTTACTGGAATGGACCAGAAGAACAGATACAGAAAAATCCAGAAGCACAGCCTCTCCTGACCTATTCCCCAGTGCCACATCAAGCTTAAGACACGACTCACAATCTGCCCCATTCCTGTGGGCAGCAGTTTGAAAAGAGGGGACATCACAGAGCTCACTTTTTAAGGCAGACAACCCTGGGGAAGGCTCCAGCCACTTCAGAGAGCCTCTGGTTCAAATACTCATATAAAGAAAGGCAGCAGAACTCCACTTGGAGATAGATGACAGGTTCTGAATATAAACCCCAAGGGCAGACTGGGAGAATTAAAAGAAAGATGCAGAAAACCTCTTTCTATTTCTCAGCACGCGTTTCCAGCACGCCAAAGGTTGTCTCACAGTTCAGCCCCCACAGCTCCCAAGCAGATTCTCAGCACCATTTCCATCAGCAACCAGCAGGCCTAAATTTCAAGTTGAAATTCTAAAAACTAACTCAGCTCAGGAGAGGCAAAGCTAATCTAGGAAATGTGATCCCAGCTCTGCAGCAATGCTGGAACATCTCTGTGATCTGCTCACAGATTTTTGTGCTCTCGCTGCTGCCTCGACGCTGCTTTGCCGTGCCAGGAATCGTGAGCTGGTTCCCTGTCCTACTTTCCAGAACTGAAGGCAGGGATGAAAATAGAAAGAATCAATTCCCTTCCACTCCTGCAAGGCTGGAGAGCTTTGAACAGCACCAGGAATGAGCACAGAGGCTGTCAGGGAGCAAAGGCTCTGGCTGGCAGAGAGCCCTGAGGGCTGTGCTGGGGGCACCAGGGTGGACAAAACCATTGTGCTTGGCACCATGCACCACTTTCCACTGGGAATGTCTAGGATGCCACATCCAGAGTGGATCAAGGTTGAGATGTTTTCCTGAGAAGCCAGATGATGTAAGCTAGACTTGTGCAGAATGAGCAGGATCTAGACATCCACATCTGTTGTTTCTGGGCACATAATCTGAAGTTTTGGCTGTTATTTATAACTGAGGTCAGGCTCCCCACACTCACCCATCTGTTTCAGCCCTCAGAATAACCTGAGCTATGGTGGGTCACTTGGAAGATCACAACAGATCAGCTCCTGTCTCTCCCAGGACCAAAGCAGATGTCCAGGACACAAAACAGAAGACAGTCATATGGACCACCCCCAAGGATCAGCCTTTCCACTTCTCCAGATTGTGCACTGCAGCTCAAGGAACTGGAATTACTGCCTGGACTAACAGAGCACGATTCCCCTCATTTCACACAGCTCTCACTGGCAAGCACCACCCACGTCCTACAATTTTCTTACACACCAGGTAATGTTTTCTTACAATGCATTCCAGAGTTGGAACCCTTCCTGGCTCACCTACAAACACAGCATGGCTGGGGAAGAGTCTGCAGGATGGAGTCCTCCCACTAACTCCTAAAATAAAGGGCTTTTCACCCTTCATAGGAACTGTCTGGAGCCTCCTCATGAGGGGGCAGCTCCAATCTCTGCTCCCTGTGACAGTGACAGGATCTGAGGGAACAGCTGGAGCTGGGCCAGGGCAGGCTCAGGCTGCAGAGCAGGGAAAGGTTCTTCCCCCAGAGGGTTCAGGCACTGCCCAGGCTCCCCAGGCAATGGGCACGGCCCCGAGGCTGCCAGAGCTCCAGGAGCCTTTGGACAGCACTGCCAGGGATGGCCAGGGTGGGATTGTTTGGGGGTCTGGGCAGGGACAGTGGTGGGACTCAATGATCCTGGTGGGTTCCTCCAGCTGAGGATGCTCTGTGGTTCCTTGGTTCTGTAAAGCTCAAGGGTAACAAACTGAGAGGGAAAGCCAAGCTCAGAACTGCCCAGTTTTTGGCTGTTAACACACACACGCTATTCAGGNCCTGGAGAGGAGAAGCTTTGGGGTGAGCTCAGTGTGGCCTTGCAGGGCCTGAAGGGCCTGACAAGAAACATGGAGAGTGACAATTTACAGGGGCCTGGAGTGCCAGGACACAGGGAATGGCTTCCCACTGCCAGAGGGCAGGGCTGGATGGGAGATTGGGCAGGAATTGTTCCCTGGGAGGGTGGGCAGGCCCTGGCACAGGGTGCCCAGAGAAGCTGTGGCTGCCCCTGGAGCCCTGGCAGTGCCCAAGGCCAGGCTGGACACTGGGGCTTGGAGCAGCCTGGGATGGTGGAATTGTCCCTTCCCATGACAGGGGTGGGATTGGATGGGCTTTAAAGCTCCTTCCAACCCAAACCATTCCATGATGGAACATGACAAAAAAGAGAACACACACAAGGACTCTGAAATCATATTAAAATATTTTACCTTAAGTTTTTAAGAAGGCATTAACTGCATAAATCACCTACACAAAGTCTATCTTATATTCCTCTTTCTATTTCTAGTGGGGTTCTAAAACAATCCCATAGGAAAAAAAATGCAAGTTCTCACTTTTTTATACTGGTTTAACATCTACTTAGAATTTGGAGACCTCAAACAGCAGCACGAATGTGTCTTTCTAACAACTTGTGTGGCAACACATTTCCTTAAAATATCTATTTTAGCATTTTGTTTCATTGCAACTAATTAGCCAAACTAAAGGCAAGTCTAGAGAAAACAGATTCCACACTGAAAAAGGTCAGGCATTTGAGGCTGATGGGCTATACTCTTTAGACATGAGAAGACATTTGAATTCTATTACAAATAAATGTTTTGAATTGTGCTATAAATGTAACACTCAAGCTCAATTTTAACTGCAAAGCAAAGAGATTCACAGCTCCACAGAGATCACTGTTCAGGGGAAAACAGCTCTGCCAGCTGGCAGAAATGGAAGAGAGAGAAAAGAGACACTGAAATAAATTCCTGCCCCAGATAAAGAGGCAGAATTAGAAGCCAGCCTTAGTGCAGAGCAGTGTTCAAGGCACTGCTCAGTGTTCAGGCCAGGCTGGATGGGCTTGGAGCAAACAGGTCCAGGGGAAGGTTCCCTGCCCATGGCAGGGGGTGGAACAGGATAAATTTTAAGGTCCCTTCCAACCCAAACCAGTCTGTGACACTGGAAATTTACTGTCTATATGTTAAGTGCTTACATTTCAAATCATCCACTACACAAGCAGAAAGGTGGATTTGACTCCTCCCTGGGTCATTCCCTCCCTCCTGGATCAGTCTTAAGGACAGTGATGGTTGACAGCAGCTCCAGAGTGGATGTCCCATGTTTGGGATGTCCCCATATTGTGGGGAACTCTGTACTGAGCTCTCAGTTCATGAACCTGGGCAGGGAATCACTTTAAATAGAGAGCAATAAACTCACAGGTCTGTTCAAGTGAGCTCCAGGGACCAGAAGTGCTTTAATAATCCCCAACAGAAGTTCAGAAACACTTCAGCAAAAAAAATGTTTACAGGGAAACCAGGAAGATTATTTTTCACTGACATAACTTCTGAACACTTATTGCCATAATTAAATTCTCCTGGTAATAACGAAGATAAAATTCCACAGTTTTGGTACTATGAAAATGCCTGAATGGAAGCTTTATACTGTACAGTCTTAAAAAAAGTTATTATAGGTGCTAGGAAAGCAAGAGAATACAAATATTTAAATTAGGTTATTATTTTTGAAGGATTTTTTTAAAAAAAATCTGGTTTAAAAAAAAAAGTCTAGGTCTTCAAGACAGCAAAATGAAAAAAATAGAAATAATTTGAAGTAACAGCATTAAAGAATTGCCTGTAAGGCCAATGCAATGATTTAGTGCTTAGTATAATGTCCCTGATGCACTTAGAGACAAAAGAATTAAATTTCAAGTCCGTCAGTCTCCAAATTTACAGGAGAGAGATATAATGTCAAGTGAATTAAAGAAGATGGATGAGCTGATGGATTCAAAAGGAGCAATCAGAGTCTTCAGGACACAGACAGATCTGGCAGTTCCAGAATGAGGACTGACAACCTAAAATGGTAGCAAGAAGGAAACCAACCCTCAAATACCAAAGCTCTGGAAATAAAGGTACAGAGAACCAAGGGTGGACTCTGAAGCCCAGGAGGAGGTGGAATGAAAAACATTTTTAAAGGGACTTGAGAAGCCAAACTTCCATTTCCCATCAGCAGCACTAAGTGATTTCCACTTTGCTAACATCCTGCATTTAAGCAGAACTCCTCCCAGATACAACAAAGCAGCCCAGCAATAAAATCCTGCTCCAACTGATCAGAGGCCAGAGCAAGGAAAGCTGCTGGAAGTCGGGGCTGGATCCGCTCAGGCAGACAAGGAGCACGTCGTGTTTTCTCAGAGTGCATCAATCACACAGAAAACCCAGAGGATGTGGTGCTAACGGGGAGTCTGAGCCTCTCAGACTGAGACATTAATTTTTAAGAGTTAAAGACTTTAGTTAAACTAGATATTGCTGAGGTAAGATAGACAAACTTCCCTCTATTAACAGAAGCCGGATTTAAGGAACTGATAAATCATGAGTCCTGTTTATGTATTCTGACTAATCAATAGACCCCAAGAATGCAATGCAATCATAAATCAAACAGCCCTGGAAAAACAGGATTCAGTTGTCACTAGCACTAAAAGGTTAAAAAGTCAAAGCGAGGAAGACCCATTTACTTCATCATTCTGAGACCCTGCCCCACAGAAAGGACCACCGACCCATTTCAAAGAACAAACTACACATGCTTAATGGCTTTTTGGCTAATTACCATACAGAGCAGGGAACGGGATGTACCAGAGCTATGAATATGCATTTGTGTTTTGGGTATTCAATACTCCTGTACATACAAAGACCCTGTGATCATCTGTAAATTGAGGTGTGTATTTGGGAGCTATCCCGCACTGCCCGGTGTTGTAACAAACATACACTTTGTAACTTTAAACTGTTAGAGAGTCTTTGTCTGTCATAGTTGGATATCGGTATTAGATCAACATCCATATTTTTAATAAACCAAGACATCCTTTGAGAGAGACAGGAAAATGCTTTTAATCCCCTTACCTGGGGGAATTTGCGTTTGATGGAGATCAGGGCCCCCTCCGGGAGCTTGGCCAGCTCCGAGTCCCGCACGGCGTGCACCGTGGTGGCTCTGGGCTGGTGGGTCAGGGCCTCCACCTGCAACAAACAGCACAGAGACACCATCAGGGACAATGCCCAGCCTGGAACAAACACCAAATGTGATATATGTTCTAAAATAAATTCGTGTATCACGTATGTTATATGTTATAACCTAAAACTGTGCTACAAGTCTAAATTTCCAAAAATTGTAAAATGTCACAGTTTCGGACACACGAAGGACGAGGCAGGCACAGCAAGTCAAGGGAAAGCTCCTCTATTTTAATTACCTGACTCCATTCTTATATACATTTTGGCCAGAAGGCAAAAGATTGACTAAACAAGTCGCCACCTTCTTGACCTCATTGGTGAATCTCACCATCAATCATATTTCTCCTCCCAGAGGAGAAATATGTAAACATAATAGATAAGTTCTAAATATCTACATAGTTTATATGAAGCCGCGTGAGAGCCTCCACTACAAACTGCAAACACTGGAAAGCAGGAAAATTCGGGGCGACCATGGAGACCCATTTGCAACTGTAAAGGCTCTCAGATAACAGCAGGGTGAAACCAAAATTTACAACAGAAAGGATCGGGCTGAACAGGAGACACCTCGTTCATCATGGGTGGACCCGCCACTTCTCTGATGATCAACGCCTGATACGGATCTGGGTGGGGAGAACCCGGAGATTGCACAGATCACCATCCCAATGCCCAGTTCCAGAAACCCAGTTCAAGCCCTCACCATGCCAGGAAAAGCTTTCAGAAACCCAACAGCGAAAGAAAGAAGTGTATGAATATGCACACTGGACAAAGACTAACAATGAACTTGCCTCAAAGCAGAAAAACTGTATAAAAACTGTATGAAAACTGTACCCTGAATCCAAGAGCTTGTGAACAGGGAGGGATCAGCTCCATTGAGGCTGTCCCTGAGTTCACCCAACCTCGATACCCCAGGGATCAATGTTGCATTCCTTAATTGTGGCTGATTCAAATTGATTTCAAATGGCGAAATAAAATACTTGATATTGTTATAAATGTATATTATAAAGTTGGCTTTTGGCAAGGTGTGTGCTATATGAATAATAACATTGTAGGAAGGATATATGTTTTTATTTCTGCTATTAGTAAAGAAAATTAGGCATAGTGGTTGTAGTTGATATAGTGTGCTTAAACTGTCTGTTTGGTCAGGCTAACATCCAGTGAACATATAGAGAAGACCCTGCTATTGATACACCAACTATCAGCATCTCCCATCTGATGAAAGAAAGTCTGGACCAAGGCCCAAGCTGGAGGTGATAATGAAGACAGCCAAGAAACACACAGGCTCTAAAAAGGGGGACCCAAGGAGGGACCATGCAAAACAGTTCCTGCAATATGGAAACTGGTTTATGGAAAAATATGAATATTCAACAGACTGATGCAATAGAAAGGGGATTTAAAGAATGTCTCTGATGCAGCAAGGTGTGGACTTGGCTGAATGCCAAATCACCGTCCAGCCATACTTTGCTTTTTTTCTATCTCCTAATTGTCTTACTTTCTATTAAACCTATTTCTTAAAATTTACGTAGAAAGTGAACCTCGTTTTTTCACAATATCAAATTGGCTACGAATCCTTTGTAACACCAAACATCAGCACAGCAAGAGGTTGAACCGTTCCCAAGAACTGCTGCTGCTCCCACACAGCTTGAGCAGAGAGCCCTGCCTGTCCCAGGGGTCTCACCACAGCTCCACAACCATCTCTGCACCCCAAACCTCTCAGGAACACCCCCTGCCATGGGGCAGCTGCACTTCCTCACAGAAACAGAACCCACAGAGAGCCCCCAGAGGGAAAGTTCTGTCTGAGCTGCTTCAAAGGAGCTGCTTCCAACAGCTGCCAGAACAACCAGAGTGTTCTGGTTGGGGTGTTCAGCACCACAACGACCCTGAGAGCTTTTCACCCCTCACTGCTGATGGTGACAAAGTCATCCAAGAACCAGGAAAACCCTCTTTGTCTACTGCTCCCTCTTTCCTCAATGCCACCCTGAAACACTTCCATTTTACCTGTAGAAGCTGAATGCCAACGACATTGAAATAACTGAGACTTCCCAAAAATTAAAAAAGGGCTGAGAGCAGGCTGGGTGGGCCTTGAGCAACCTGGGGTAGTGAAAGCTGTCCCTGCCCATGACAGGGGTGGCAACAAGATGAGCCTGCAGGTCCCTTCCAACCCAAACTAGCCTGGGATTCTAGGGGCAAATCAGCACATTCAGGCCAAAAATTATCATCATTTTAATATTTTACTTTTTCATTATTTTAATTTTTTTTTTTTACACACGTGTGTTTGCCTGTGCTATGTAAAGAGGAATGCCTGAATGGTTCTGGCTGGAAGGGAGCACTGGAGCTCATCCAGTCCCACCTCCCTGCTCAAGCAGGGTCCCCTGGAGCAGCCACTCACAGTTGTGTCCAGACAGGTCAGACAAGGAAAATCTACACCAGAACACACCTCCCTGACCAGTGCCCAGTTATTTCACCTAGAAATATCTATTTTATTGACAGCAGAAGTATAAAGAGGAAGATGACAACACAAAGAGTTGATACAGAGATTTTTCTCCTTTATGGAGAGAATATGCCACCATATAAAACAACCTGGGGTAAAAAGTAAAATGCAGCTGCTGCCTCAATCCCCACCTGCCCCAGACCTGCCACTGCCTCTCGTGTTGTCTGGAAAGGCAGAAATTCCATGGTAAAGTCTCTTCCCACAGCCAGAGACTCATCCTGCCAGGAGAGGTGGCATCACTGGAGCTACAACCTTTAATTGCTTAGGAACAGCCTGGTGCTCCATTTTGGGAGTTCCAGCAGCACACAACGTTTATTGGGCTTAAAACCCATAGATGAGACATTTCCAAAATAATGGTTGATGCTGTAGCAGCTGTAATTACTGAGGTTAAAACACAAACAGAAAAATCCCTCCCCAAATGCAATTTACTCACATTTCGAATCAAAGTGAATATGACTTTGCATTTTTAATTTTCCACTAGAAAAAGAAATAAGTAATATATCAGCTTAGAGCTGTTTAAGTTGTTTAGAGGTTGGGGGGAGGGTTGATGGTTTTATTTGTTCGATTAATTTCTTGGGCTTTTTCCAAGATTTTTTTTTCAAAGCTTATGTTGACAGCAAATTCCAACAGAAGCAGTTATTCCTCATAGTACTATGAGCTCAGACACACCGAAAGAGAATAATAATAATAAAAATAATAAAAATTAAAAAATGTTGAGCAAAAGACACAGCTCAGTGATCCCACTTCCACCAATATCCCTCCTTGGAAGGCTCCATATTCACAAAATGGATAATCCAGCCAACCAGAACATCTTCAGCTCAAAAACTTGCCATTAGTCCAGAAAACTGAGATGAACTTGCCAATATTAACTTGAATTTCACCAGCACCAACTGCTCTGTGCAGAAAACTGCACAGGGAAATTTAAAGCACCTTCATTTTGCAAGCTTCAGCCTTTGTTTTTTTTTTTGCTCAGGTACCAGGGACGTTTTGTTCTGTCATCACATTTTGAACTAATTACATAGAAGGGCAAAAGAAAAAAATCATCTTTGTACATACATTTATGGAGAAACAAACCCTTTAAGGCTCCCCAAAGGGCTGTATAAGATGGTCTCTTTTATCTCCCTCCCCTATTGCCAGATTTTTATCACAGGTTCTTGGCTCTGTAATTTACCTTCCTCCTCCTGAAAGCAGGTTAAGAGTTTCAGCTGTTAAAATAAAACCTTTCCTCTCAGCCAGGCACCTCCTGACTGAGTTTAATTTGTATCAAGAAGAAAAACGCTCAAACTGTCCCAGAGTCTTTGCCACAATTTCTGTGATATATGAGTGCATAAAATCAACTGTGCTCCAAGGGGCTCCTCAGCCTTGCAGAAAAGATGAAATTTGTAAATTTGTAGAAAAGGCAATTAAATTTTAACTTTAAACACAGCCTCGGGGAGGGTTTTTTAGCTCCCAAGTGTAACTTTGACTTTTTGACAGAGCAGAGGGCACAGGGAGACCTTTTCCAAACCTCCATCACAAGGAACCATTCAAATATCCAGATCTGCAACACTACCAGTCCCCCCCTGCAAGTGCTGACTGCACTTCCCAAGTGATTACAGAAACTGGATCTTGGACTGCTCTTCCATACAGGTTCTCTGGAAGTCTTTGATATTTTCATTTAAATGCACCCCAGTATTCCAGCATGGAAAATATCTGTGTCCCAGACACTGTACACAAAGCAATTCAAACTGTGCTTTCCCCTTGGGTATAATCATCTGAGTTCCCAAGCTCTATATTTATTAACAATCCCCATTATTCACTTATTAATTACCCCAGATGTGCTGCGGCTGCCCCTGGATCCCTGGCAGTGCCCAAGGCCAGGCTGGACACTGGGGCTTGGAGCAGCCTGGGACAGTGGGAGGTGTCCCTGCCCATGGCTCAGGTGGAACTGGATGGGATTTAAGGTCTCTTCCCACCCAAATAATTCCAGGATTTAGTAATTAATGAAATATTTCCTCTTCACTGAAGAGTGAGGGCTCTCATCTGGATCATCTGCAGGATGATTCTCAGCTTTCACCACATTCTCCCCTCTTCAGACCCTGTGGTTTTAGAGCCTTTTCTGCAGTGGTTCTACATTTCCTGCACATGGAAATCAGCCAAACCCATTCGGGTTTGACTATTCCAGTCTCCTTTGGAGATCAAAAACATTCTAACATTGAGCTGCAGTTCCCCCTGAAAATAACACTTTTTTTACTTTGTGTTTTTTAAATAAACCATTTGAGATATCAACTGTTCAGAGATTCAGATATTTTTCTTCTTGCTTAGCAAAACACACAAGTCTCATGCCATCTGAGTATTTAAAATGGTTCCTATCTTAAACCACTTTCAAATCCTTGGACTCCTCTGCCCAGTGAACCTTTTGAACAGGTTTTCTTGGTTTTCCAGGTTTGTAAGAGTACAACACTCAGAGATCTAGCTTGAACTTCAAAATGAACAAAATCCACTTGTGATCAGAAGACAGAAGACCGTAGTATTATCTCCTTGGTCATAAAAAGGGAAATTTAACATTCTGATCACCCACTACAGCTGCAGCAAACAACACAAAACCACCTCCACAGTAACATTAATAACCAAATGTTTCAAGAAATAGCATTATTATCTTTCAGATCTTATTGAACCTGACTGGGGAGAGTGTTTATTTATATATTTGGTTTCATAATCACCCAAGGTTCTCTCTTGAGCTGCTTCCCAGACTACCATTAGCATCACTCATCCACACCAGCACAAACACAGTCACAGCATTTGTTCCAGTGCAAAAAAGAACCAGTGGAATCTTTCCCACTTCTCCACCAACTCAAGCCAACACAACCCTTTTCTTGCTCGAGGCAACTGTACATCTCTGTTCTTCTCGTGTCACATCCATTCCTCCTCCTCCTTCCTAACAAGCCTCTAAATAAGTTCCACCTCACTGCCCACTTCTGGGCTTCTCTTTCAGTTTCCTGCATTTGCCATCGTTGTTGTTGCTCTCTCCCTCCAAGCATCCTCTGGTTTTCCTGGTTTTTTTCTGGTTTTCCCTGACTGCAGAGCCCACCACGTCCTCTGCTCTGCCTGGACTGGCTGCTCTTCTCTTTGCCACCTCATTATCTGGTGTTGTTTGGTTTTTTCTCATGCAATAAACTCAGCAAGCCCACACTGCAGTGCTAATTTCACTTGGGACTCTATCACTCTGAAATCCTGCTGTGCCTTATTTTAGCAGCCCTACAAAAATGCTGAATGTTCCCTTCACCACTCCCCTGTCTCCAAGGTTGACCCCTTGGCTCCTCATCCTCAAAATCCCTCTCTATCTCCAGCCCACCCTCAGATGTCTGTCATCCATCACTGCCTTTACTTCCACTCCCTCTAATTTGGGGGAATTGCACAGGAACAGTCTCTCAAATGCTGGAATAATTTCAATCAGAGAGCACAGAACCATTTCCAGTGTTACACACTCTGTGGTTCTCGTAACTAATCATGATATGGCCATGGGTGAGGGTTCTCCTGCACTGTTGTGGCTCTGTTATTCCTAACACTTACAAAACAAATAAACCCACCCCTAAAAAACCCCCTAGAAGTACACCTGTGCTCTTTGTACTGTTCCAGTGAATTCTGAATGGAAGGGGGTTTGAGCAATCAAGTGCTCAGAGGGATGGAACTGGATGAGCTTTAAGGCCCTTTTAAACCCAAACCAATCTGGAATTCCATGATTCCCACACCTTCTCTGAGTTCAGTATTAAACAGTGACAAGACCAGGTTTTGCTGCCTCCATCCCATACAATGCACGTGAGTCACAACCTGCCTTACAAGCTCTTTCTGAAAAGTTGCTGTAAATCTTTTACAGTGATGGGAAAAGCAATTTATACTCTCGTGACCTCTTTTGACTTCATTTCCAACAGTCATTCCTGACAGTTCTTTACAGCTTTCCAAATTACACAGTTGGGAAGTGAAAACCAGCAAGTGACATATTCTGCCAGTTGCTCTAAGTACAAATTCCTTTCTGAGCTGCATTCAAGAAATCACTTTATTTGCTTAACTTCTGGTGTGTGCACATCCCCAGAGTGATGAGCACAGTTACTCTCCTGCTCAGGCTTCAGCATCTCTGAGACTTCCTGGAGCAAACTGGGGCTGGTGTAGGGCAGTGGATTTGCTGGCAGGAAAATGTTGTTTCTCCAGACAAATTCAACCTCAGTTTAACAAACTGTTTGGGTGACTTTTCTCACAGCAGCCACTAAAAATGCCAATTATTTCTGAGTAGTTTCTTGTGGAGATTATTTCTTTTCAAGTGAGATTTCGAGCAGATCTAGTGCATGAAGAGACACGTCCAGTGCAAATGTTCAGAGCCACAGGCCTGTTCTCCCCAGCCTCCAGTCAGGAGCAAATTTACCCCAGTGGCTCTTCCCCTGCCTTCCCATCTCAATCCACTCTGTAATACACTGTCTTCAGTTCCTCTTCATTATGGCCACTGTTCCAACCAAGAATCTGTCATCCTCTCACACATCATACTTCTTCCTCTCCCATCGATTTTTTCTTGGTGCCAGCTCACAAAAAGCAGCAATCTTTTGTCACCAAGGGAACCCTCCTTCTGCCCCTTGTGTAAGAGCACACAAGTGAAAGCACCAGTTACAAGGAGACCCTAGGAAGTAGGTCAGGACCTCAAGGATTAATAAATTATATAGCTTAAACCCTTCATTTTCCAAATTCCCCTCCAAGACAGCCACAATCACTGCCTGGCAATTAGCCTGATGCCTGTATTGTCTTCTCTTCAGCACAGGCCTGGCTCCCACCAGGAGCATCAAGGGAGCAGGCAGGGCCTGTCCTCACAGGGTGCAGCTCCAGGCACAGCTGGGTGACACTGGGGGTGCACAGACACCCACCTCCCCTCTGGAGAGAGAGACCACCTGCCAAAACTCCTCCCTCCACCCTGGAACACCCACCCCAAAGCAGGCCAGGCTCTACACAAAGCCACAGCTCACCCCAGGCTGCTGGGGAAGGACCAGGGATGAAAGGACATGCACCAGAAGAGGAATAAGGAGAACAAACATCAACACTGACATCTGCTGCCAGTTCAGGAGGCTCTGGAGAAGGGACAGGCAGTGAGGCAGCTGACAGGTAGCACACCTGTATCTCAAGGCCAACACCAGCACTGGAAGAGCACAGAAGAGCCACTATGGATTGTCACAGGTGTCACTGTCTTTGTCCAGACAAGGGCAGGAGCTGCTGCTGCTGAAACTGAATCCAGTGAGGCAACATCACCAATGTTACACAGAGGGCAACCAAATACTACATGGAACACTGATTTTTATGGCTTAATCACACTGCCCTCAGACCCTTCTCCAGCTCATTTGCTCCTGGAGCAGCAGAGGATGCTCATCCCAACAGTGTCTACTCCAGCCCCAGCTTAGAAGGACCTGAAATATCAACTTGTTTGTAGCAGAAAAGGACAAAGGAAGAGACACTGCTGGAAGCAGTGAATGAGTGGGAAGAGCAACCAGACAAACTGCAAATCGATGCTATTTGTGGGAGCAGTGCCAGTGGATGAACTCAGAACACCATGTACTCTTCAAAATTGTTCTACCAACCACCTTCTGCAATCTCCTGTGTGCCAAGTGAACCCCGTGACTGAGGACATCCAGCCCTTCTGCTGTGTGCAAAGAAGAATCCAAACCTCCCTCTCTCATTTTTTTAATAGATAAACCTATTAAAAAACCATGAAAGGCTTACACACATTTGTGCATGGAAGTTTTGTGTATCTATACATGGCTTATGCAAGAGTATATCTAAACCACAGGTAAAAATGAACTAAATCTGAGCTTGCTGTGTTTTGTAGTTAGGGCAGATGGAATCATGCCACAGGTTCTCCCCAAAGGACTGAGCTGCTCTTTGTAGCAGAGCAATGACAGTCCTGTTGCAGCACTGAATGTCATTAAGGGACAAAAAAAGAGAGAAGATTAAAGCTAGGAAGGGAGTTGGTAAAAGCCCAGCCTCCTGTATTTAAGTTTTACTCCCTGTATATGTGTGGCTATAGAGGAGATTTGAAGTTTCCTACATGTTTTGCTGCCCTAAATCCAACATTACAGTCAAAACACCACCAAAAACCATGTCAGAGGTCACCTGAGACACCCACAACAAACACCCACCAAAACCATCACATTTCCAACAGCCTGGAGAAGAGGATCTGCAAGTGCAATGCCCTGGGCAGGCTGTTCCTCTTTGGGTGAATTGTACCTGAACATCCAGACCACAAAAAGAGAGAACAATCCATGATGAGCTGCTCAAATACTTCCTAGAAGAGAGAGAGCCAATTGCTTTTGACTCAGCTTCACACAAGAGTCCCAAACCTGGCTGGAACTTTATCAGGGACCTTTCCCCACCCTCCACTGCTGAATCTTCCCACAAAAATCCTTCCTGTCACCTCCACTGGACTCTGCTCCCAGCACTCACTGCCATCCAAACATTCTGGTGGTGATGACAAAGATCACTGTTATCTCCCTCAGTGATATCTCCCTTTCTGTGGCTTTTATTTAATGATGCTTGCCAAGGGGAAAAAAAGAAAGTTCTATCAAGGAAAACAAAAACTTCTTTTGCCAGGGTTAAAGTGGGTGTAATATTAGCCTTTGCTGTTCCCCAGCCAGCCTAGTTCCATGTGGCATCCCTCAAAATGGAAGGGAGAAAGGAGGAGGAGGCAAGGGAAGTAAAAAGCTGTCCTGCAGGGGATAGGTGTATTAAGAGTGAGCTGATAGCTGGAATTACCACAAGAGAGTTCAGCTGGAAGCAGGAGGGAGACACAAAATATCTTCAGGAATGACAGCCTAATGCAGGAAATCACCTGTTTGGAACCCAGCAGGTCACAATTTCCATCATTATCTGTCACCAGAGCTCCTCATACTTTGTAAAAAGAACATGGCCCAGGACATCAAACACATAAAGCACTCTGTAGTGATACCTGAGGCAGCTCCACAGCCAAATGACTTTCCTCCACAACACAAATCCTGATAATTTAATGCCAGGTCCTGTCAAAGCCGTGCTGTGGTGTTGCCAGCCAGCCAGGAGAACACTGAGCTGTACCACAACAATTTGCAGTTATGGGTGGTCTCTGACCTTCAGCAGCTGTTTAGAACTTGAGGCAATAAAAATAAAAGAGAAATTGCTGTGGATAATAAGAAGTAGCTGTAAAGAATATGAAAAACAGACAGCACTCAGCAGCTTCACTCAGGGAAGATCCTTGTAGGAAATCAAGGTTCACTCAGATGGCTCAGATCAGTGATTTGAGTTTAACAAAAACACTCTCAAGATGGGGATCAGGACACAGCTTCTCATTTCACTCTGACACTAATTCAGGGGTGCAAATGTGAACTCATTCCTCAGGGTTTCCTGTGCCTCCCTTTGGGGCTGGCAAACACTGGGGGTTTGCTGCTTGTGGCTTGGTTGGTTGGGGGTTTCACCGGATGGTTTGGATTTTTTTGGCTTTGCTTTTGTTGGTTGTTTTAAATACGAGTTCACACCTAAGATGCTGCTAGGAAAATAATCATTTTTAGTCATATATTACCAAGAGGAGGGAAAGATGGAAAAAGAACAATCCCTTCCAGGGCTGTGTCTTCCAGCTCTGTCCCTGAACCTCATCCACCTCCAATTCCCTCAACTACAGCCTGTGCACAGTGTGCCTGAGGTGGCAATAATCTGAATTCACCTGAAATAGCTTCACAGTATCTTACAGCTTCAGCAATTGAAGTAGCCATGGTTTGACAAAATCACAAAAATGCAAAGAATTGGCAAGTAATTCACATGTTTAAAAAAGGCAGAGCAAAGCAGCCTTAATGTGGAGGGTGCAGTGACATTCAGCTGGCTTTGGAGCTGCCTGATAACATTAATACTGATAAAGAACAAAAGTCTGACAAGTGTTATCCTGATACTTCCCTTTGTGTGATTCCTTTGAGGATTACACGGCAATTAAAGATTCCCACAGTGTTACATTTCCAAAGGACAATGCTCCAATCCCCTGAGGAAATCATAAGCCATTTACAGATTCTTCTTGGATTTCAACTTTTCAGAGAGAAAAAAAGCCATGGATGTTTAGCTGTCTTAATCAGATGAACAGCTTAACATCTGAAAATATTTAAAATGTCTTATTTCTAGAATGTAAAACACGATTTCCTCTGCCCAGCAGGACCAGTGTGCTGCAGCACTGGCAGCTGAGGGTTCTTTTCTGCAATTTATCCCTGTGTTACAAGAGTCAGTGCACAAACGCCTTTCTGCACTTGTTCAGCAGTTTCTGTACTCAGAAGTCACTGTGTGTAGCCCTCCTGATAAGAGGGACATTCTGGTTGCTAAAGAGAAACAGAAAAGGTGTTGAATTAATCAAAATATCACTGCAGCTTCCCCCCTCAGCAGGTATTTTTGAAAGCTGACTGGTTTTGGGTCAGACTCTGCACACAACAGTGTCCTGGGAGGGGGTTACCAACAAAACCAGCTCTACACCACCTAAAAGCCCAGCTTTGGAAAATATTTGGAGTCACCAGCTGTCTCTGAGGCCCCTGAGACCTGCCTGGCATTCAGCCATCCCCCAACACCACAGCCATCCTTCAGAACTCCAAGAACACAAAGTGTGGCCTTGCACAAAAACCTCATGGCATTGAAGGTTCCATCACCTGCAGCAGTTTGAAGGGTGCAGGCAGTGCACAAACAACTTCAATTCAGCAGCAGATTATTCTGAGGGATGGCTCTGATGGGTTTGTTGCCTTCTCCTCACCCACTGCTGTCCTCCCAAGAGTGCAAAAAGCAAAGTACATCCACCCTCAACACATGGTTGGAGTTGTGACCCTGTGTTCTGACACCCTACTCTGCAGTTTGGAATAAACCTGGGGATAATTGCCCCAGTCTCAGCAGCACTGCCAGGAACAAGAGAACCTGAGCCAGCACCTGCTATTGACAGGCAGAAAAATCAAATTAAAAGGAATCCTCTCTCACACACAACGAAGTGCTAATAAAGTCAAGAGAACAAGAGTAACAACTACAATTTCCAGTGGTTAATCAAGATCAAAACCAAAACATCAAGAAAAGAACTGAGAGACTAAGACAAGCATTTTAAACAAGCAGCTTGGTGAAGAGAAACCCTTCCACTCCATCAACACACAGTTGTCTTCTCTGATCTCCTCTGGGATCACCTGGGCACGGCAGAAGTGATAATAAGAAAAGTGACCCTTTAGCTGGTAGATAAAATTCACATTTCAACATTTTTCCTTAAGTGCATCTACAGCAGTGGACCACCAAATTGAAAGATTTCCCCTAAATGAGTCAAATCTCAGTCTCTAGAAAGCAAGACTTATGTCAACTGTATTTCAGCAGGAAGGGAATTATTTAAAAAAATTCCTCATGTTACTTTAAAAATTACTTGGAAGTTTCTAAATTGAGTTTTGACTTGATTTGACCAAATGCAATGATTGGAGCTGCTCACCAATAGGGCCAACAGCAGCTGGTGTCCCTCCATAAAGTCTCCCTGAGAGTCAGGATCCTTTTCCCCTGACAGAACTGTCCTTGTCAGCTCTTCAAGAAACTCCACGGGGAAGGAAACTTCAGTTTCTAATCTGCTCTTCTCCCCCTGCATCGACAGGCCTCAGGAACAGATGCCATTGAGTCAGTGCAGGGAACAAAACAGTTTGAGCCACAAGTTGAGCCCTGGGAGTGCAGGCACGCACTTAAAAATTAACATCCTGTCTGAAACCCTTCATCCTGCACTGCTCTGCTTCTGCAAGCACAAATAGCAGAGCTTCATCTCTTATGCAAATGGCACGTGGCATTTTAAATGTTCTGACACGGAGGCAGTAAACAAAAAGCCAGTGACTACAGACTCTCGTGTTTTCTCAGTGCCCACAATTACTGGTGACATGGGAGGGTCTCAGAAACATTCAGGGAGGGATCAAGCCACCAGTTCACCAAAAAATCAATTACCAACACCAACTGCTGCTTTCATTTCCTGCAAGCACCCAGAACCCCAATTACGTTAATGTCAGGGGAAAAAAAAACAACCTTTCAGCAGGTTTTTAAAGGTTTATAACAGATTCCGCAGAAGGGGATAAACAAAACTTCTTAAAAGCAAAAATACCATTTTGCTAATGCCCTCTGAAATAATGCTGGCATTCTTCACAGATCCTCCCCCATGTTTGCAAAAGGCAGCCAGAGCATGGAGACACTTCCAACAAATGGCAGAGTGAGTCAGTGGGGCTGGGAGCTGTGGGCAGGAAGGAGATGACAACGTCCACAGAGTCACTGAAGTCTCCAACATGATTCATGTCATAATGTGGGTCCAAAACAGTGACTTGTGCTTTAGGCACAAACTGCATGGGTATTTCTGTATCCCTGCCTGGGCACTCACCAGCAAACAAGGCACTGTTACAGCAAACACAGCCCAGTCCATCCAGCAATCCACCTCCTCCTTCCTGCCCAGATAAACAGTTGGGCCAGCCTGGAAAAGCCAGCACCAGTCCTTGCACAGGAGGTAGAATTTAGGCCATTTCATAGAAACACTGGATTGTAAAAAAGCTTGAGTGGGAAGAGACCTTAAAGCCCATCCAGTGCCACCCCTGCCATGGGCAGGGACACCTCCCACTGTCCCAGGCTGCCCCAAGCCCAAAAGTCCAACCTGGCCTTGGACGCTGCCAGGGATCCAGGGGCAGACACAGCTTCTCTGGGCACCCTGTGCCAGGGCCTCAACACCCTCTGAGCACCATATGCTGCCCTGCCACTCAAAACTGCTTTCAGAAAATAGAACAGGTCTGTTTTTAACCTGGGAGCTCTGCAAAACTCCAGGAGCTTGACAGTGAAAAGCTGCAGATCACCACAGGCAGAGGAAAGCAGGAAAATGCCTGGATGTGACAGAACTGACAAACCCTTCTTCACACACCAAAAGGCCTCACACTATTGTGGTTAGTCACAAAAGATGTCAGCTTTAGTTCCTGTCAAACCATGTCATTTTACCTTTAATGAGGTATCCCAAAGAAAGAAACAAACCAATCTAATTTGTGGATGTGCTTTAGCACATTCTAGCACGGACCTGCTTCTCCAAACACAATCCCAAGCCAACACAACCCCTCAGCCAGAGCAGCACTGAGTGTGGGAAGAGATCTTTAAATACTGTGCACGTGGAAGTATCAAATATGGGGCAAGCAGCAGCCCAGCCCTGTCTCTGCTGGGAGCAGCACCAGAACTGCCTCATGAACTCCACAGGCAAAATTCTGGATCAGCTCTCCAAGGGGAGCCTCGGACTCCTCCTTCCCCTCCATTCCTATAAAAAAGAATTTCTTCCCATAGAACTAATCCCAATTCACATGTTTTCTGGCTTCAGAGCTATGCTAATTCTGCCTATAAACAGATACACGTTCAGTGTGTAGTTTTCAGCTCAGAAAGCAGAAAAGGGCCTGAACAACAAACTCAGAACTTCAGAAATCTTCTGATTTTAAATATAAAAATCAAACAAGCCACGCATATTTATGACTCTTATTTCTGCTGTTAACTAGGTCTGAGGTACAAAAAAATGAACATAAGAGAGAAATTAAACATGGATAAGTACTACAATTTTGAAATAAACAGTTAGTTTAATAGCTATAATAATTACACACTCCCTGAAAAACCTGACAAAGCTCTGAAGTCAGCTCTGCTAACTCTGAGGAGGTTGGACTAGACAGTTCCAGGGGGGGCTCATCCAAACTGAATCTTCCTAAGGCACTAAATGTATTCAAAGCCCCAGTTAGTGCACACATCCTGCAACTCCTCCAGCCCTGATCTAACAGGCTGCACTGCTCTCACTGGGAGGAAAGTAACCCATGGCACAGAGGAGCACTGGGCAGGCCCTGCTGGTTTGGCAGGGACCTTTTTACAGAATGTGTAGGCTGGAAGAGACCTTCAAGATCATCAAGTCCAACCCAGCCCTGACACCTCAACTAGATCATGGCATCGAGTGCCACATCCAGTCTCTTTTTAAACACATCCAGGCATGGTGACTCCACCACCTCCCTGGGCAGACCATTCCAGTATTTAATCACTCTTTCAGTGAAAAACTTCTTCCTAATATCCAACCTATATTTCCCCTGCAGCTTAAGGCTGTGTCCTCTTGTGCTGTCAGTGCTGCCTGGAGAAAGAGACCAACCCCCAGCTGTCTACAACCACCCTTCAGGAAGTTATAGAGAGTGATAAGGTCACCTCTGAGTCTCCTTTTCTCCAGGCTAAACAACCCCAGCTCCCTCAGTCATTCCTCATATGGTTTGCTTTCCAAGCCCCTCACCAGCCTCGTTGCCTCCTCTGGACACGTTCAAGCGTCTCAATGTCCTTCCTAAACTGAGGGGCCAGAACTGGACACAGCACTCGAGGTGTGGCCTCACCAGTGCTGAGTGCAGGGGAAGAATGACCTCCCTGCTGCTGCTGGCCACACCATTCCTGATCCAGGCCAGGAGCCACTGGCCTTCCTGGCCACCTGGGCACACTGCTGGCTCATGTTCAGCTGGCTGCTGACCAGAACCCCCAGGTTCCTTTCCTCCTGGGCACTGTCCAGCCACACCATCCCCAGCCTATAACACTGCAGGGGGTCATTGTGGGTTTATCTTTCCTTCCAAACCAAATCTCAGAACCCCATTCCCCAACTGCTATAAAAACTTCCCCAGCCGAAGGGGAGTTTTCCACGCTTTTAACTCTGCAAGCCCTGAAGATGAACAAAGGATGGGAGCAGGGCTGTGTGTGTTTGGAGTGGTGTTGGGGAAGATGAATCAGGGAAACCTTAAAAATATGATTGCTTAGCAAAAGATTCTGAAAATATGAAACCTATAATGGAAATAGAAATGAAAGCTGGCTTTGAGTTGTAGGATACTGAGCCTTAGTTACTATATAACCTGAAAACAATAGCCTAGCCAGCTGAAGGAGAATCCCTCTTGATTGAACAATACCCTCCTGCTGACTAAGGAATCCATGTCAGGTCAATGTAGCAAAAGAGAATAGTCTAAAGAGTAGTTTTTAGAGTTTAAAATATAACACAGTATGGTAATGTAGTAGTTCTTATAGGCTATATGTAGATTCTATAGGGTTTTGTGTCATGTACTGGTTGGTTAGTGTAAATTAGAATATTCAACACAAAAGGAGATATAATGGATTGTAACAAGGACCTCGCTCTCTGACTCTCCTCCTCTCTTGCCCTCTCTCTGACTCTCCTCCTCTCTTGCTCTCTTACCTCTTACCCTCTTGTTCTCTCTCCCTCACTCTTTGGGACTTCCCTTCAGCCGAGGCTGGTGGCTGAAGGCAAAAGGCCCTTTTTACCCACGACCCTTGCAATAAAACCACATGTTCTAGAATGTCTCAAGTTGGCAGAGTTCCCTCTCCCTGCCGTCCACGGATGCTCCTACAGAGTGGGGTAAACCCCAGTTTCCCAGCTGGACAGGACCCTTTTTCTCCCCCTCTCACCACTCCGATGAGGTCCCCCCGGCCGTACTCCCCGGTCAGGTGCTTCTTGCCGTCGTCCATGCGCAGCACGGAGCGCAGGCGGCCGTTCAGCACGATGTAGGTGCAGTCAGACTTGTCACCCTGCCTGCAGGGAGAACAACCAACAGCCAGCGTTGAGGAAGTGTCCCTGCCTCAGGAAATGCACCTGGAGGTTTTGAGGAAGTTGGTGATTTTTTTTTTTTTCCCTGCCTGGTTTGGGAGATGGAGGGAAGTGTTTAACTGATGCTTAACGAGCAAATGGGAAACGGAGAAGGAACTTGTTAAAAGGTGACTGGAAATATGTTTATTAAGGCTGTGCACGCTTAGCTGAGATAAGGAGTGATAGGACAAAGGGGAGTGGTTTCAAACTGAAAAGAGTAGGTTTAGATTGGATTTTGGGAAGGATCTGCTCTCTGGGAGGGTGGGCAGGCCCCGGCACAGGGTGCCCAGAGAAGCTGTGGCTGCCCCTGGATCCCTGGCAGTGCCCAAGGCCAGGCTGGATGGGGCTTGGAGCAGCCTGGGACAGTGGGAGGTGTCCCTGCCCATGGCAGGGGTGGCACTGGATGAGCTTTAAGGTCCTTTCCAACACAGGCCAGGGTTCCATGTTAGGACTGGAAGGGGATGACCAGGGTGTGAGCAGGCCCAAGGGGACACCACAGACTCACTGCTCCTTACTCAGGAGCTTGGTCCCCTTGCAAGGTCAACGTGGATATGCAGAGGAATTCTGCAGGTCAAAGAGCAAGACCCCCCCAAGTGGCTCCAGATTTGGGGTGCACACACCTTTGTCTATCAAGAACTTTTTTGCTATATCCAGCTGGCACAATTAGAAGTGCTGCTGGGAATGTCACACTTCTGGTGGTGGAGTCAAAACAAATGCAAAGAATTCCAGAAAATTTTAACAAGATACTGACAGCTAGGAGTGTTTTGATGCACAGAGTAATCCAAAACTTCCATTGGCATTGGTGCTGTAGGTATGGTTATAAAAATTACAATTATACAGATCATGTTCTAAATGAGACTGTTACTCTCCCACCACTGCAGCAACCACATAACAGCTCAATTGCATCCTAGTACATATCCATAAAACTAAGTTTTCCCAAGGTAACTTTTGCCCCTTAAACACAAAATTCCTGTTTTCAATTTACTGCTGAATAAGCCTAACTGAATTACCTTTGAGTTTTGTTGTTTGTTTCAGAAAGGCTGAAAACCTCTGAGCAATAGATCTTCATGCCCTCCACAATGCAGAAACTACCACCAGAACATGGAATTGTCTCTTAATCAATTGTATCACTTAAAAAGCTAGCCAAGACAACAGAAGATATGAGGAATAGTATAAAACAATTTAGCAACATGTGGAGACAAGAGACTGAAGCAGTGTTGAAGGTACTGCAGAGAGAAAAGAGTCTCAAAATAGGCAAACAAATAAACCTGATGGAATGGTTGATAAATGCAGCCTGAGGTTCTCATTTTACACATCCCCAAGGGAGCACAGCTCATGAAGTAGGAAAATTTCAACAAATATACAATTTTGTTTACATCTCACCTGTAAACAGCTCGTCCAGCCTCGACCTCCATCCAATCCAGGGCGAAGTCAATTTGCCTGACAAAGGGGGACATTCTCTTCACAACAGTGTGGGCCACGCCCAGCACCACACTGGGCTGCTCCCGCATAATCCTGAGGGAAAAGGAAAGTGTTATTGATCCACCTCCCCACGACAGCAACAGCTGCCCACGGGCACCACATCCCAGGGCAGCTGGGCAGTAATTCCCAGGCCACACCCCACTCCTGCCACCACCACTCTCCCCAGGGACTCTCTGACAAAACACGGGGCTGCCCAGCTTCCAACCCAGCCCAAATTAAATGGCACTCAGAGCTGGCACTGTCCTAGAAGCAGGATGCCAGTCCTGCTGTCTGACCTACTTCCCTTCTCCCAGTGCAGCAGGATGGGCAGGAGCCATGTGAGCTCTTGTGTATGAGGCACTCTCCCCATTTCCCCCTCACACAGGTGTCTCATGACTCAGGAAAATGTTCATCCTGTCCCCAGGATCTCTCCTCCCTGCTGCTCTGCCCATCTCAGTCTCTTGCTCGTGCTCAGTTTCCCCCACATATCACATCAGAATCTTTTTATATGGGAAGTCTGATGTGCTTAAAAATAAAACACCTGCTCTGCATTTCAAATATTCTCTTTTCCCTGTTGCAGAGACCACAAAGAACTGAAATATCTTCTAATAAAGCTCCCAATCTTCACACTGAATGTTTTTAGTCATGCTTAGAAGTCTCTAATAATAAAGACACCATGTAATTCAGTATGTTCCTCAAACTGAGAAACTGAGAAGGTTCTGCCAGGACAACCTCAAACTCCACACTGACTGTGAGGCCTGGCAAAAATCACTCACAGACACCTGGGAACTGCTCAGGAATGTCTAATATCTCCTTCTTTTTAGACTGAAGATCACTTGACCCTGTCACTGTGGGAGTGAACATTCAAATGCCTCCTGAAGCACTCCCGGGGTCAATGGATCACACACGTCAGGTTGTTCTACCTGCTGGGGCAGCTTATCTTTGCCATTCCTGTACAGCATCAAGGGCAGACTACTAAAAAAATAAGTTATTTCACAAGAGAAATAACAACTCACAAAGAAGTAGATTCATGTCTGCAGCCTCAGCATGAGAAACACACACAGAAAGATGAGGGAGCTGCATGAAACCTGCTCATGAACAAGCTGCTGCTTGCCCCAAGCAACCTGCAGCAACCTGCTCCAAGCCCCAGTGTCCAACCTGGCCTTGGACACTGCCAGGGATCCAGGGGCAGCCACAGCTTCTCTGGGCACCCTGTGCCAGGGCCTGCCCACCCTCACAGGGAACAGATCGTTCCCAATCTCCCATCCAGCTCTGCCCTCTGTCAGTTTGAAGCCATTCCCTGTGTCCTGGCACTCCAGGCCCCTATAAATTGTCACTCTCCATGTTTCTTGTCAGGCCCTTCAGGCCCTGCAAGGCCACACTGAGCTCACCCCAAAGCTTCTCCTCTCCAGGTGNGCAGCAGAGAGGAAAAGAGGAAACACATGTGACAGGAAAAGAAGAATGCAATATTGGAGAATAATAGGAGTTCTTGTCAAATTTCACCTAGTCTCTAAGCTAAGAGAAAAATGAACAAATTAAGACAAAAATAATTCCTCTGAGATTCCAGGCAAAGGAGAAAGAAATTCTGAACACAGAATTTACATAAAAATGGCAAACAGAACTACATCCTCTTTTATTAACAAGTTTTTCTTTCTCATGGAGTTCAAAGCAAAAATGAACCAATAGAAGGAACCTGATGCTTTTCAAAGCCTTTCTCCAATGTCACTTTTAAATATGGGCCCAGGAGTCAGAAGTGCCATAAAGCCTGGGGTTCAGGACAAATTGTGAAGATGAAATGCTGGAATATCACAAAGCTTGTAAAATGGAGAGAACAGATAACAGACTTCAAAGGAGAAAAAGAAAGATTTGGAAAGGACCCAAAAGTGATGACGAGGTGAAACATTGATGGGTCTTGATCCCTGACTGGTAAGGGGTTAATGGAAGCAGAAAGGCAAACTGGAATAAACAGGAGGTAATTCAGTTCCTGAGAGAGAAGAGAAATCTCAGGAAAATGAGCTTCACTAAATGAGAGAGAATCCAGCCCTGAGCAGCAAAAAAACAAGAAAAGAAAAAGGAGGAAAAGGTGGAATCTGCCTGGCTGGCTGAGACAACATAATGAAATTTGAAATCAGAAACAAATTGGAAAACAACAGCAGGAAAGAACAGAGAGAAAAAGCAGCCATTTAGAAGAAACAACCTGGTACCACATGGAATGGCACAAGTGGGAAGCATCTCTCAGAAATTAGGCCAAAGAGTTGACAACCACCTCAGAGGCTGGGAAAAAACACAGCTCATCAACAAGGACCTGCTGAGCACAGCACATCCAGCTCCACATCCTCCTGCCTGGGCTGGGAAAACTGAACCCCCACAACAAGGATTCAGGGGTAAAGCTGATCAGGAATACAAACAACTACAATTATTTAGAAGGCAGGAAGTTATGCAGAGATGGACACAGTGGGCTGTAAAACACAGAATCCCCCCAGAAGTCCTCCATGTAACTCAGGACTCATGGCACGTTCCAGAAGCTGGAAAAGGAGATTATCAGAGGAAATTGTGCATTAGACACAAATTACGTGTGTGAACTAATTGTAACTCTAAATGACAGGATCACAGAATAAATCAAGGGCATTAATCATTATTATTGGCAACAAGGCTAACCACAGTCATCATATTGGATTTTTAATTACCAATATTCCCCTTTAAGCATTAAGTTCCAAGTCAGGTGCTACTTCCAAGGTCCAGGAAGGAGCCTGTCTTGCACAGGGGAATTATTCTCTAACCTGTTTTATAAGTGAGCATTAAAAACCCACAGTTACACCCAGACCAATCACTCACAACACACCCAGCTCCCTGGCTCTGTCTGGGAACAGAACTGGGGAGATTTTCTAGCAAAAAGGAAAAATGGATCCAAGAGAAAAGGCCTGGCAAAGCAGCAGTTAACCCAGCAAAGTGCAGGCTCTGTGCAGACTTTCTTATTTGGACTATGAAGTGTTTGAATCTTGGGCCATAATCCCTACCCCCTTGAGTTAAGTGCTCTACAGGCCTTAAACAAAGATGTCACAATTCAATATTCCCATGTTCTCTGAATTGCTTCTTGCTGGAGTTAAACCACCTGACAGAGGGACCACAGCTCACCCAGGCACCTAAAGCCACCCCATGGTTTGCTGTGGGATGCACCTGCATCAGCACAGGCATCCAACACTTGGATTTAAAATCATTAAATCATTACAGCTGGAAAAGACCTCCAAGATCATCAAGTCCAAGCTTTAACTGAACACCTCCAGGCCCGCTAAACCATATCACAAAGTGCCACAGCTTAGGTGTTCACACATTTTTTGAACACCTCCAGGGATAGTGACTCCACCACTGCCAGAGCAGCCTGTTCAGATATCTGACCACCCTTTCAATGAAGAAATTTTCCCTAAAATCCAACCTGAACCTCCTCTGGCCATTTCCTCTCTTCCTGTCCCTGTTCCCTGGGAGCAGAGCTCGACCCCCCCAGCTGTCCCCTCCTGTCAGGGACTTGTGCAGAGCCACAAGGTCCCCCCTGAGCCTCCTTTGCTCCAGGCTGAGCCCCTTTCCCAACTCCCTCAGCCCCTCCTGGTGCTCCAGCCCCTCAGTGTTTTTCCTGCAGTGAGGGGCCCAAAATTAAACCCAGGATTTGATGTGTGGCCCCCCACCAGCACCCAGCACAGGGGGATGGTCACTACCCTGGTCCTCTGTTCAAAAGAGTCATTAAAAAAAATATCTAAAAAACTACATTAAAAATCCCAGATCCATGTATGTTTGAATGGCAGAACTCACTCATAGAAATGGGACTTGGAGATGGAGAGGAAGCTGCAGTCTCTGTTGGCCTTGATGGTGAAGATCAGAGGCTCCCCAGTGAGGACAGCCAGCTGGCCCACCAGCTCCCCGGGGTGGGTGATGAACAGGCAGGTGTCCTCCTCAGAGTCAATCTTCCTCTGGTACACATGGAGCATCCCCGAGACCACAAAGCAAACATTGACATCCTGGAGCAAATGGGGGAAAAAAAAAACAACCCAACAACAGAAAAAAAGAGCTCAATAAAACCCCCCCAAGATTTTAAAAGCAATTATCCCAGTGACAGCACTATCATGACCAATCTGTTTCCCAGAAACAGATTTTGAACAATTAGGTGGTAAAATAAGACACAATAGTGAATTATTAAAAGCAGGTTATGAATATTTAAAACTAAGCAGGCACAATATTAAAAAATGGGTTTGTCTTTGGGTGGTTATGAAAAATGAAGGCTGCATCTTCAAGATATCAAGGAATAACAACAGGATTGGGAGTGGAGGAGATAATGAGGAATCAGAGCTGCAGGATGAGGGGCATGGCAGGTCAGCAGAGCAGAACCCAGCAATGGAACTGCAGCTGCCCATCATCTGCTTTGCTTAAGCTCCTCTATTTACACAGGATTATTATAAATGAAGCTTGTTATATCCTAAACACACTTTGCTGTAAATGAAATAATGCTGGATTGGTTTTGTATGAGGGCTTTACTGCAACTGAGTGGCATCACAAAAGCCCAAAGTGCAGGGTGGGAGAAAAGGCTTCCCAGTCCCCACAGCTCCTGAGGAAGGATGAAGGTGGGACACTCCACTCCTTTTCAGGAGGTCCATCGGGGCTGACAACACCCAGGCACCACATTCCCACTCTGGCTCTGGCTGCAGCACCAGCCCTGTGTGCAGGAGGGCCCAGAGCTGGGGGTGTTACACCTCCAGGAGAGATGGAGGGACAGGTAGGAATATTTTATTTGCTCTCAGAGTGTATAAACACCTCCTGGAGGGGCACAGACCGAGCCAGACTCACCTGATCTCCCTGCCTAGACAGCACAGTGCCAGCAGTGACCTGGTGCAGTGTCACTTTGCCATTCAGCAATGCAGGATTCTGGAGAAGAAAGGGGTGAGAGGTACAATTTACTGCTCTGGGCACAGGTAAAGGTCCCAGAATGTGAGGAAGCACCCAAATAAACCAAGTAAGAATAACAGTTAAACTATGTTACAAGTACTTGGATGTCTTTAAAATATGGCAGCTATTTTTATATTTCTCTACCCACCAGACATTTCTTCCAGGAGAGAAAAAGAGGTTTGTTGCATTTTAATTGATCACACTTGGATTCTTAAGGATTTTCTATTTATCAGTTTCCCCCCCAGACTCTTTAAGGGCTCCATAATGAAAAGAGATCTGTATCAGCTGGCAGGAAAATCAGAAAACATGAAGTTACTTTCAAAGGAAAGTGAAACTAGAAGACACTCTCTCCATCATGGAGTAACTGGACAAGATGATCCAACAGTGGCTTTGTCCCAGCCCAGCCCTGGGCACAAGCTTGGCTGTGCTGTACCTGCAGAGCAGATTTTCATACACACTGTACAACAAAAGCCTCCCCAAGCTCATGAACTGCTGTGCTTAGGCAGAGAAAAGTGGGAATTTCAATCCCAACTGAAAAAGCACATGGGAGCAAAGGGTCTTCCCAAAAGCCACCCTCAGTTTGGACCCCAATCCCTTGCAATGTCAAGGAGCTGAGCTGGCTGAGCCCAAAATTTCCTTTGATCCAAACACTGCTTTCACCACCATAACCCTGAGTGCACAACAGACAACCAAACAGGCATGAAGAGGCTTTTCTTTCCATCTCCAAGAACTGCCCACACAATCTGGGGTCCTGTGTGCAGTCAGGATCAAACCCTGATGCTTCAGGCCACCTTTGCTTTGGCATAACTTCCACCCAAACCAGCAAATCACAGTCACAGACTGGTCTGGTTTCAAAGGGACCTTAAAGCTCATCCAGTCCAGGCAGGGACACTTTCCACTGTCCCAGGCTGCTCCAAGCCCCAGTGTCCAACCTGGCCTTGGGAACTGCCAGGGATCCAGGGGCAGCCACAGCTTCTCTGGGCACCCTGATCATCATGCTTCAAATAAAGAATTTCTTCCCAGATCCCAGCCTGCCCTCCTTCAGCTTAAGCTTGTTCTGTCACTCCATGCCCACAGCTCCTCTCCAGCCTTTGTACAAATCTTCAGAAGTTCAGCATTTTCTCACCAGCCCTGAATGGGGCAGAAAACAAGGCTCAGTGATGAGTTCACATGTTAGGCTGAAGAGAGGAGCACAGTCCTGGCTCTCACAGCTTCCCTGGGCATTTGGCTGTGCCCAGGCTCTGCCTCAGAGGCAGCAGCACTAAGAGCTGCACTCACAGGAAGAACCAATTGAGCACAAGAGCAGAATGAGACCCCAGTCACCAACTCCATTCCAGCAGGAAATCAGCACAGCAGAGATGTAAACACTCCACAAGTGTAATTGTTCTGCCAGGCTGGAATTTTTCCATTTTGGGTTGAAAAAAAAATAGTGCTGGGGAAATAATCACAATTATTCTTTACACCTACTGCTGATAAAAAGAACATATTTCCATCAAAAATAGTTTTATTAAAGCCAATCTGTTTCATGGGCACATATCCAATGCAGAGAACCTGACAAGCACCTGTCAAAATATTTCAGTTCAGCAATAGCAACTCAACTAATTTCTATAATGTTTTTTTCTATATTTAGACATTTATGGTTGTATAGTATTATCTATTCTTAAAGCCAAAGTTGTAACTCTGAAAGTACCTCTCAGCAGGGGGAATACAAGCTCCCTCATGAGCTCTACTTATCAAGAGCATTTTCAGGCTGCATCAGCTCAAAACAAAATTGCTGCAAAGATTTTCTTCATGTCTAAGACTACTTAAGTATTGGGATAGATTGTAGTCAGAGCTGTGAAAGCCTCAGCATTGGAGATCTTTAAGAACAGCTTAGCCAAAAACCTGCCAGAAATGACTTAGCAATATCTGATTCTGCCTCAGGCATGGAAGGGACTGAGTGACCTCCTGGCAGACCTTGGGATCCTCTTTGCTGTGCTATTACTGCCCCATGAAGCAATAAAAGAGCTGACAAATAAAATCCATCCTGTCTCTGAAAGGGGTGAGACCAGCAAAGCCAAATTCAGCATTGCACAGTTACAGGGTTTGGGTTAAAAACCTGCACTGATCCCTCCCAGCCACGAGCTTTTAGGGAAAGGAAGTCATTACCCCAAAAAGCTCAATTTCCCAGTAAGTTTCTTTCTTTGCATGACTGTAATAAATGATTGCAGCAGCAAACTCAATAAATTTGGTTACAATAGCAAATATAAGAAGCAACAGAGGTTATATCTGGGTAACAAATTAGTGGGGATTTATGGTGAAAAGTGAAACCAGTTATAAACAATTTAAATAAAGCAATAACAAACTGGGACAAATAATATTTTTGTTGAAGGAAATTCCCTTGTAACTCACAAAAAAGAGATTCCTTGCAACACTGCTTAACCCTCCCCATAGTAACTGCAGATAAAGCTGAACACACACAAAAACTGTATGAGGCTGAAAACCATTCATGATGGAGAACTAAGGAATTCAAGTTACTTAAAACAAAAAAAAAAAAAAGAAAATTTTAATTCTGAAGTCAGATACCTAAAGGCTATTTAAAATAATGCCTCTCTCCTAGAGACATTTACCCATCTCTCTGTCACATGAAAAAACAACCCCAAACCTACCATCTGTCATCAAAACATTTCAATTTTATTCACTCTAATTGGCTGCTCTGAAAAATGACAACCTAAAACGCTTCCATCCAGCTAAGAAAGATCTCATTTTTTAAGAGAAGAGCTTCAAGAATTCATTTTCTTTCATGTAAGCAGCATTGAACACAAATATTTTGTACACAGTAAGATTCTTCTTGCATTGCCTCTGGAAGAATCAGCTTTTGCTATTCCTACATGGAAAAAAAAAAAACCTGAGCTTCCAATGACATTTCTGGCATTTGGCCACATCCCACCAGATTCTAATTTGCTTGTGAAAAACTAAGGTGCTTGAAAATCCTACCTTATTTCACCATTACTGAGATCTTTATGTTACAAACTCTGTCTGTTGGGTGCTGCATTTTAAGGATACTGTTGAATTATCTCTAAACTGCTACTTGGTAATTACTGAGAAATTTATTCTAGACTAAAAGAAAAGTGCTGCAATCAGCAGCTTCAGTAATCCTGGAATTTTCACTTATGATCTGATAAGAACAGATCTGGATCAAGAACAGAATAGATGAAATCCTACTTTACTCCTTCTGCAACAAGAATCTATTCTAAAACAGTCTATAGCCTTTCATGAGGATATAAATGCCTGAAAAAACTTGAAAATTAACATAATGAGACAGGTAAGGCCCCTGCAGACTAAGAGAGCTCAGATCAGTGATGATGTGGAACAGGCACCTCACAACTGGGAGCTGAAAGCCCCTGACAGGGATTTTGAAGCTGCAAGGGGAATAATTTTGGAAGTCAGGAGGGAATACTAAAATTTCGAAGTAAAATCTTTTAAAGTTCTAGCAAGTGTTGTTTGGTAACAGCTCTGAAGGCAGGGGAGGAGGTGCAGCAGCTGTGCCCAGCCTCTGGCAGCAGCAGAGTGGAATTATTGCAGAACAGGCTGGAACAAACCAAGGATGTCTGTGGCTGACTGAGACAGATGCAGAGCTTTCCCAAACTGTCTGATTATCCACTGAACAGACACACACCTCTGTAATGAAATGCAGCTGCAATGACTGGAATGATGAAAACAACCACTTTCAATCCTTCTTACAACACCAAGGGGCTCAGCAGGGGCTGAGCTCAGCAGGGATCAGGCACAGCCCCTGCCATGGGCACAGGGCCCAGCTGGGAGATGCTGCCCTGGGACACAATTCCAAACCCAAACAACTCCCTGGGATGCAGAGCCACCAGGATTCATGGATTCAGCAATCACCTGAACCTTCAGACAACTTCCCACCCTCAGTGAGAGCACAGAATGAGGTGGCAGGAATTGCACATGTGCTGCTTGCAAGGCTAACTCTGCACACAAAGAGGGAAGATTCATGCACTGCATTCCAGCTTGGTCTGTTTAAATGGCAGAATAATTGAAATTTATTTCAACCCCTCTAATGACTTCAACAGACTGCTGAATAAAACATCTAACCCATCTCCAGCACACTGAGGAGACAAATCCACTCTTCAGTTCCTGGCAGAATGAGATGAAAAGCAGAAGCAAAGCCAGTTCCCCTTGCAATTTACTCACATCAAGTTTCATCAGGGTTGAGAGGTCTTTCTTTGCTGCTTCCATGATGGCATCAGTGTGTTTGCTGTTACAGGAGTCCTGCACAGCACTGTAATGGAAAACTGCTGAAGGAGTTTCTGTCACTGTCACAGTCTTCTTCAATATCGACTGCAAAGAGAAGAAACACATCAACGATCAGTTTAAACATCAAAATTGGCACCTAGATGGCCAAAATTTGCCTTTGTCTGCATTCTCTACCCACCACAACTGGTGGTCTGCAAAAAAAGAAATCTAGGTTTCCAAAAAAGCAACAGCTTGCTAACTTCATTATCCTGTATTTTTCTGCACAGCCTGACACTTGAATCAAAGAAAGTTACTCATCACAGCTTGTGAAAGGGAAGAAATCAGAGACTTCAGAAACTGGGCTGTTGCCAGCTTGATGGAACTAAAACTTTATCAGCCCTGTACACAAAGATGGAGGAAAAGATAAAATGTCTGTCAAGGTCACAGTGAGCAATGGCTTCATTACAGATTTTAAGTTGCAGTTTTATAATTCAAGAGTGTTTTTGTGCTCTCAACTTCCAGGTCAGTATTTGTAAAAAGCAGACCACAAAAATAAAAACAGATTTATAAATGATGACTGGAAACCTACAGCTGACACAAGTTTTTAATATCTTGCTATAAAGTACCTCTCACAAATAAAGTATGGTCTGACAAATCCAAATAATCCATTTCATGAGTCAGGGGAAGAAAATACATAAAAAGTTGCAGCAGTGGTTTCCCATTGCTCAGCAAGGGAATCTCCACAGAATTTCAAGATGCACAATAAAATGACTTGACAGCCACGAAAATCTACTGAAACACCCATAAGTTAAAAAACAATAACACAAAAACATTCAAGGCCAGGCTGGATGGTGTAGAGGAAGGTCATGGCAGGGGGATTGGACCAGCTGGGCTCCAAAGGTCCCTTCCAACCCAAACCATCTGGGGATTCTGTAAAACCACACATCCCAACTCATCCAGAGCTGCAAGGGCAGTGTTTTGAAGGAAGGAAGAAAACACTGGAATGGCTCCAAGCAGAAGGTGATAGGATAGGGTCAAAATGATTTCTAAAGGCATAAGAGCAGGACCTAGCTTCACTGTAACCAGGATGGTATTTTCATGCTATTGTTTTAATCAAACCAAGTATAACTTGCCTAGGTAATAACCAGGGGAGGAGGGGGAATGAATGCAATCTTTAGTAAATACACAGGCCCTAAAAATAAAGTTAGATGTTCTTTAGTAAGTCAAGGTGAACCTGTACCTGTATCATGATAATATGATAAATTACCTTATTGTTAATTGTAAGCATCTGGTAACTAAATATGATTATTGTCTTAAACATGAATCATGAGAATCTTAAACACGAATCATGAGTGTGGCAATTTCAGGCACACAAAGGATGAGGCAGGCACAGCAGGTCAAGGGAAAGCTCCTCTATTTTAATTATCTGACTCCATTCTTATATACATTTGTACAACAGGCAAGA
This sequence comes from Trochalopteron elliotii, assembly GCA_024734555.1. Taxonomy (NCBI): domain Eukaryota; kingdom Metazoa; phylum Chordata; class Aves; order Passeriformes; family Leiothrichidae; genus Trochalopteron; species Trochalopteron elliotii. Next base: position 950,779 of record JANPWX010000641.1, read on the forward strand.
GATTGGCTACACAGATCACCACCTCTTTGACCTGGATGGTGAACATCACCATCCATCATATTTCTCCTCCCAGAGGAGAAATATGTAAACACAATAGATAAATTCTAAAAATATACATTGTTTTCCTGAAGCTGCGTGAGAATCTGCACTGCAAGATTTCAAACACTCGAAATCAAGAAAACTGAGGGCAACACATGAGAATCAATTGTTCCAAATTCATGCTTGGGTAAATCAATGGAACAATGGGGTTTAATGATTAACATGTATACTTATGTAACAAGAGTATAAAACTGTGTCTATTCCAAACTTCTGGTGGAGCCAAGATTTGGGTCCTTGGACCCCTGGCTCTCAGAGCTCTCTCCAATAAAGCACCACATACAATCAGTCTGTGATTGTGTGTTTCTTCCTATGCTCACAAAGGAATTCAGGAGGGCAGGGAGGAAGCAGGCTGGGCTCTGGGGAAGGAGCAGACCCACCTTGGCCACGGCGGGGCTGCCGGCGGCGTCCTCAGGGCTCAGCTGCACCCTGGCCCTCTCGTAGGCCATGTCCATGTCAGACTTGGCACTGCTGGAACTGTCTGAAACAAGGCAAAAATCCTGCTCTGAGCACCTCCTGTACTGCAGTTTCTCAGAAACAGAAGGTAACACACCAAGCTGAGCAGCTTTAGCAAATGGCATCTTCATATTCCTATTATATCCCAGTTCCTTCTGACCTGGAACTTTAAATCTTCCCATCTGAATTCAGGTGTACAACACGTCCCAGAATGCCCACGTGCACAGAGTGCAGTCATTATCTGAAGGTTGTGGGGTTTTTTTGTCCACTGAGAATTGGCAGAGCACTGGGCAGAGGGAACTCCTGGTAAGTTAAAACTTTGAGGTGTTTTTTATGCCTTTCTGCAAAACTGCCTGAGGTGATGCTGCTGATGGCTCATATCAGCTGCTGCATCTTATTTTCCATACTCTATAAATCCTTGAAATCCTTCATAGGATGAACATTAAGTTTCAGGGGCCAGTTTCCTCATTTGTGAGAGCAGCTCACCCTCTGAGCTGATCTATTGCTCCTTCTAGATGTTGATGGGTTCATAGAAAAGGTGGGATCTGCTGAAGAAACCTTATTTCTTTTAAAAGCCTTTCTGGAAAAATTAGGCATATTTTCTATTCAGTTCCACATCTTTGGAAGTCACAGCCTGAAGATTTACAGAGTTGTTTAAAAATCATGCAGAAATTGCAATTTCCTTTAACAAATAAATCTATAATAAATTTCAATCTTATTTCTACGCCTAATGTATTTCCAAAATAAACTATCCAGAAAAGTTTACATTTTCTTCCTTATACCTTTTGCCTTCAGTCACTACATTTTTCTTACACTTTTGCTTTTTTAAATACAAATTGCTGCTCAAGAATAAGCTGGGCCCTTTGGAAAAGCAATTGTCTTTCCTGACTGATGAATTCTGTCACCAGATAAATTCAAATTTTTAATTCTGAATTCTTTCCCCACCTGTCCCTCCCAAGAGACACAGACCTGAATTTGCCCAGGATTGCCCCAGTCTTTGGGAATTTGTTGGCTTTTGGAACCAAAATTTACACCATTGTGACCAATGACCACGTGACAATACCACCCTACCATGAAGGGCTGTCCATAAATTTAATTTCAAAATCACAATTTTTGTTTCTGAAGGGGCTTGACTCCTACCTCCCACCCCAGCTAGGCCAAGGGAAGAATCCCACTGCCACAAATACTCAGCTCTACCTCAGAGTACTCTTTCCATGTCATTTGGAGAATATGGCCTTTAGTTCTGCCAGGGGAGGTTTTGATTAGATATTAGGAAATATCTTTTCATGGAGAGAGTTGCAAAATACTGGCACAGGCTGCCCAGGGCAAAGGTGGAGTCACCATCCCTGGGAGTGTTCAAAGGACATCTGGGTGTGCCACCTGGGGACGTGGGTTAGTGGTGAACACTGGGGTGCTGCTGGCCTGACAGCTGGACTTGAGGATCTGAAAGGTCTTTTTCAACCTTAACCATGATTCTGTGAGCTACAAATACAAACAAATCTTTGCACATTTCAAACCTGCCACTGGGATCATAATAAAGTCATTTATTTAATGATCAGCCTCCAAACAAGAAACCCAACAAGTTGACCCAGAGTTGATTGTCATCAGAACTTACAAGTCGTAAGATAAAAAATGAAAATAAACAGTAATGCTGTTGATGCTATTAACTGAATTCCCTGCACACTGCAGCATTAAAGACCTTAAATCAGCTATAAACAATAAACTGGATGTGTTTAAAAAAAGGCTGGATATGGCACTCAGTGCCATGGTTTGGTTGAGGTGTTAGGGCATGGGTTGGACTCAATGATCTTGAAGGTCTCTCCCAACCTGGTGATTCTGTGAATTCTGTGAAGTGGGATAGTAGAAGAGCAGCTCCATATGAGCTGATCTGAGTCCCTGCCAATCTCCCTGCCCCCCAAATCCCAGGGTCAGCCAAATCCCTGAGCCCCAACACACCAATCTGAACACTCAGGTTCAACCCAAACACCCCAATTTTGGCCCCGCGGGCAGGGAAAGCATCTCCTCCCCAGCCCTGCACCTTAAAAACGTGGGGAGAGGAGAACGAGGAGGAGTTCTAAGAATGAAAGCTGCTGTCTACTCAGAGCAGGAGCCTCTCCCTGAGGCATGGTGCCCACACAGGGATTTCTGGAGCTGCCTGGCTGCTGCAGGACCGGCCGCACGCGGAGTCAGGAGCGCAGGAGGGGAAGGAGAGGGATGGATCCTGTGTGAGGAACACACGCTGTCCCACACACTGCTGGGATGGGGATGGAAGGCACTGCACAAACAACAGCAACTGCCACAGTCCCTGGCAGCATTCCCAGCCTCTTCCCTGCCAAGCTGTGCCAGTCCCACGTGCACTGCACGTCAGGGCTTTGGGGGAATGGCACCTTCTCCAATTATTGGGGAAAAAAACACCAAAACAATAAAGGACAACTGCTGTTTCACCTTAAAAATAGAATTAGGAAGACTTACTGCCAGGGACAATGAAGGGGTGAAGCTGTTACATCCAAAAGGCCCTGCTGTTTTATTTTTTGCTTTCTGATTTCTCTGTCCCCCAGCCCAGATGCTTCAATGAATTAATTCTATATTTCTCCACACAAAGTTAGTACACTTATAAAGCAGAGTAGTCTGGGCTGGCAGAATCCTATTCCCCCATCTACACCACTGCTATGTTTCAAGTTAGATAACTACACAAAAAAAAACCCAGAAAAACAAATTTCAGCCAACCCCAGGAGCAACTGAGGCAGAAGTGTTTTCTCCCAAAGGAATTTTTAGCAGTGTTTATTAATTCTAACAACAAGCAAATCAAGGAGATGTTGAGATAACAGCACTTGTATGACTCCAACAGTTTTCCTCTCTCTGAATGAATAATAAACATAATCAATATTCCATGGAATCTGAACACACAGTAAGCAGTGGAATAGAATCTGAAGCAAGATCTTGATCTTTTCACTACAGACATCAAGACAGTCTCTGTGCAAGCTAAACAGTGAGGAGAAATCAGCTCTGTTACCTGAGGCAAATCATAATTACCCAATTAGATATGCTCCTTCTGTCAGTAAAAATTGATTTGCTCTCTCTGCTAAGCTCTGTTTACCCTGGCACAACTTTTGTGACACATAAAAGGAGAAAGGAAGGACAAATGGACATATCCACTGAGAAGTTTGCAGGGATCCTTCCATATTAAAGCTCCTAAAAACACACAAGGACTGTCCCTGAGAATGTCACAGGGCTGCACAGGCAGAGCTCACTGAACTGCCTCATTTAAGGGGCTGTGTTCAGGGCAAGGATTAATTAATTTACCACTGAATCAAGTCTGCTGGTGCATTTTATAACTCCTAGTGTAAAACAACCTCGCACACGTGAAAATCAAGCCAAGTCTTGTGTGGGTCAGTCAATGTTTTCTCTTTTTTTGTCTCCCTGGCTTATAAAGATGATCTGCTTACCCCAGCCAAAATCCTTTTTCTCCATCTCATCCACCCCTGTGGACAGTAAACACAAAAACCATGAAAAAAATCTAAGTGGGACCCCTTACACTTGCCCAGCAGGAACTGGAGAGGAAACAAATCAGCCCTCCAGTGTTAAAATTGAAGGAACTCTCAAACCCATTGCTCTCCTCTGTGCACACCAGCAACAAGTGACAGCAACAAATGACACAAATCCTACCCTGGGGAAAGCTCTCAGTGCTGAGGGCTCCCTCAGCCTGGCTCACTCCTTCCTTGTCTCCAAGCTCTTCAACCCCTCACAGTTCCTTTCCCCTAAGTCACTTAGTAGCCAAGGTGAGCAATAAAAGCATCCTCTAAAGTACCCAGGGCACCTTTATTCCACTGTTTAATAGATTAAACATTTCTCTGTTAACAGTACCTGAGCATGACCTTGGAATTCCCTCACAGAGCTCAAATTATTACTCATGTAACAGAGACAGGTGCCTGTGTGCTGTGACTCCCACAAGAACTCCAGTTTCTCCACCTTGGAACACAAAGCTGCCCTAAACACCAGACCCAGAGGAAAATGTGTACAGTGGAGTAACTAAAGTTCCCCAAAATGATACTGCAGCATCAAACCAGCCCAGCCTCATAAATGTCTCTTCAGAGCATCCCATGATCCATCACCTTTATTATCCTCTCTAAGGAACATTCCTCTAAAAGCAGCAAAGCCATGTAATGTGCTTTTTGGGACAATCAGCCAAGCAAGAAACATGTGTCATCTTTTATATGAAAGATGATGGCCTATCATCATAATTCAGCCTGATTCAGTAATATCAATTAATAAAGCTCTTCATTTGCAGGTCCTGGAAGCCAAATGATGTTCCCTATTGCTGATAATGACAGCAAGGGAATGCTCCCTTGGATAACAGTCCATTTGTTACTAAATAATTTTTTGACCAGTGAGTTAGGAAGCAGCACCTCTGCAAGATGATTATCTACCATGAACAGGACTGCAAGATGATAATCCACCATAAACAGGAAAATTATCTAGCCCAGCACTCCAGAGACCATGTAGTTTTCCCCCATGATTAGATAAATCACATATTTCCCACAATTTTGCCAAGTACTACTTACTAGAATTCTCTGTAGACCCTGCATAGGGAGGTGATGAAAGGCTTCTTCTGAAAATATGCTCAGAGTTTTCTGTACCAGAAATCCTCAACATATCTGAAATTTAAAAACAAATGTTGTAAACACAAGGTATCCCCTAATAAAGTAAGTTTCCCTAACAAGAAGAACCTTTACCCACTGTTAAAGGCTGACTTAAAGATTCTGAAATACTGACATTAAATATTGTTTAAACCTTTTTCCTGGTTTTGATTTAAATACTTTTTTTCCATCTGCAGAGGCAAAATTCAACTCCATCTATCTTCCTGGCTTTACCTTCAGTACTGAGTCTTCAGGCTGAAAAAGACACATACCCAGCAATTCTTCTGCTGGTGTCTAGAGTGCTGAATTTTCCCACCTCCCTCTCTACATTCAAAATAAGGAGTCACTTACTTTTCCCCTTTCCTTCATCCCTCAAAATATCATTAAGAACACAGTAACATTTCCTCATTGAAGCCAAGGACTATCCAATGGCTTCAAACCTGAAATTAATCTAAGACAATCCTTAACTACTCTGATAAAATCCTCTGATCAATAGCAGTGATATCAACAGTGGATCAAATGTAGTGAAAGGGCATTCATCAAGTGTAGTGAAATGGCCTCAGGCTGAAGGAGGGCAGGGTTAGACTGGATTTGGGGAGGAAATTCTTTACTATTAATGGTATTGGGGCCTGGCACAAGGTGCCCAGAGAAACTGTGGCTGCCCCTGGATTGTCACACACAAAGGGCAAGGCAGACAGCAGAAATTCAGGGAAGAAAGCTCTTATTTTCATTTTTTGACTTCATTTTATATACACTTTGACAAGAAGGCAAAAGATTGGTTACACAGGTTGCCACCTCTTGACCTTGTTGGTGAACATCACCATGAATCATATTTCTCCTCTTAGAGGAAAAATATATAAACAAAATAGATAAGTTTTAAATATATATATTGTTTACATGAAGCTGCATGAGAATCTCCACTACAAACTGCAAACACTGAAAAGCAGGAAAATTTAAGGCAACACTGGACCCCTGGAAGTGTCCAAGGCCAGGTTGGACGGGGCTTGGAGCACCCTGGGACAGAGGAAGGTGTCCCTGCCATGGCAGGGGTGGGACAGGATGAGCTTTAAGGTCCCTCCCAATCCAAACCAGTCTGGGATTCTGTGTAATTTTAATACGAAAACTAAAGAAGCTGCCAGAGCACAGCTCCTCCATGTTTCCAGAAGCATTACCCATTTCCAGTGCTTCCCCAGACTTCTCAAACTTCTCTCCACGCTCCTCCTCCAGAGCACTGGACATTTGTCTCTTCCCTGCCTTGCCTCCGGCGGTGACGCTGCTCACGGAGATCAGAGGGATGCCCTGGCTCTGCTGGGAGAGCAAAGGGACAAACAAACATCAGCCACCCCCTGACATGTGTGCTCCACACCCTGCAGCCTGTACAGACCCCACCAGGTACTGCTCAGGTTTGTGCTGATCAGTCCCAGACCCCAAGGGTGGCTTGTCCTGGGATCTGCAGCTCCCTCAGTGCATCCCCAGCAGGGCCTGGGGAGTCCCAGCTGGACACTTTGAGCACCCCCTGACCCTCTGCCACCATGGGTGCAGCTTTTCCCACTGCTCCAGGCAGAGGTGACATCATTAGCTGACAGCAGAACTGCTGAAGCAGGGAGCAGAGCACACACATCAACTCTGGAATGATGCACTTGGGAAGTTTAAGCCTCCTCAACAATTCCCCAGGCATCAGTGTAGGCTGGGTTTTATGGGCTAGTTATACAAGTGCTCAGTCCTCAAGCACTGCCATTATGAAATTAATGTGTAGCATTTGCTTTATGACCTTCTGGAAGAAGGCAAACCTCCCTGTGCCCTGCCAGGAGAGCTGAGGGCTGCCTCCCAAACTCACACAGCTGAAGAGCTCCGTGGTCAGCCCCAGGTAGTTGTGCAAGGCCAGGAATGTCACCCTCTGCAGCCTCACCATGATGATCTGCAAACAGGGAGTGAAGAAGCAATAGCAATGGATTTAGCATTCTCCCACACTCGTTCTGGCATTTAGACACAATCAGGCACCAGAGTACCTGAACACATTCTATAAAATACAAACTGTACCCTAAGCTGAAATTCCTTTTAGCAGCTGATAAACTGAGACAGAGATAGATTCAAATGATTTACCAATGACTTCACAATCATTTGATGGCATGAGAATCCCAAGTCTTACTCCCAAACACCAAATGCTTTTTGTTTTCTATAAACACCAGTAATAAAAGTGCCTTGAAATAGAAGTATTTCCTTCAGTCTTGCTCATTTAAAAAATGATCCCAGCTCTCCCAATAGAGAACTTGTCCCACAGGCACTCATGCCTAACAGTGGGATCAGTGGCACCTTGCTCTGCCCTGCCAGCTAATTCCCACTCCGGAGCCATCCTCTGTTTTTTATCAGCTCTCACAAAACAAATTAATTTGGTGTTAATGATCTGTTCTCCTTCAACCAGCAGAATGAGGAGGTTCATGTGCTGCTCGTAAATCATCCAGAGACCAGAACACTCTGCAAGGACAAACAGATTCAGAAGTGATAGCAAAGCAAAAGGAGAGCCCAGACCAACTCCACTCCTGGGGTCACCCTGTGGCTGCCACGCCAGTGGGAGAAGGCACCACCCCTGGAAATCCTTAATCCTGATCCCTGCACCACCTCCCACCTGCAGGAGATGCTCACCTGAGAGCTGAGCCCCTGCAAAGCAACAGAAGATGAACACAGAACTGACACAAAGCACAGCTCTTCCCTCAGGTGCTGACAGAGGATTCTGAAGTGAAAATTCACACGTCATTCTGAATTTTGTGACTCTTATAAAGCATCAGCCCTCAGCAAACAGCTCCTGAGGGTCTTGCAGTCCTGTTTCAGGCCATGTGACAGTCTGTTCATGACTCTCAGCCCTTCTGGAGCCCCCCTGGTGCACCTCAAGGTGCAGAGCCCACACCAGCACCTTTCCACTCCCCAAGGACCAACAAACTCACACTGCAGGTCTGGCTGATTGATGATGGTACCACAAGCAGAAACCAAATTATTGGAGATACAGAGATACATAAATTATTCTTCCTGCTGTGATAATGCTGGATTATTATGTCTAGGGTTCAACAGCCAGGAGAACAACAGAACAAACCCAAATCTTGATAAGCTGTGGTGAGCAATTCCATATCTACCAAAGGATGGATGATGAGCTTGCTGAGCCTCTAAACATCCTCCTGTAACCTGGAAATGAGGGTGGTTCCCCCTTCCCTCTCAGCTCCACCTACCTGCACCACTCTGACGAGGGTTTCAGGGTATTTCTGGAACACATCCTGGAAGGCACTGGCTGGAAGCCTCAGGATTGTGGAGGGAGAGGCTGCTCGGGCTGAGACAGTTTTATAGGGAGCAGGGTGACCCTAAGAGAAAGTTCCAGAGACAGACAGGGTTAATCCATCAATTATCCAACCCAGTTCTTCCCAAATTCCTGTTGTCTATGGCTGACAGACCACAAAAAAGCCTTGAGCTGGGGCTCCATGACCACAGGGGGTGTGATGAGGAGGAATTCACACCTGCATTAGAGACAGGGGCAGGGAAATAAGAGCTCCAGGGAGTTGGATCAGGTTGAGGGAAGTGCCAGGCTCTCAGCTCTGACACAGTTTTACCACACAGCCAGCCTTCAGAAGTATTTGAAATCCCAGCTAGTCAAGGCTGCAGAGAAAAGAAGGTTTGTTGATTTTATTATCTGTACTGACAACCAAGCTATTTGCTGCAAAAACAACCCCAGACTCACACAAACAGTCAAAAACACAACAAAATTGAACACTAATTACAGACATAATGGAGTAAGACAAAAGACAGGCAGACTTCTTGGGTTTCAAGATATATACACATATTTTTTCATATATATATATATATGAAATATTCCATGTGACAAAGCCAAACAGCCTCTCTTTACTGGAGACAAAGTGGGTCTAGACCATCCTGCTCAAAGAACAGATGGAGAACTAACAAACAAATGAAAAGTGGGTAGAATACAGAGATTTTTTTTTCACACTGGAAGGCAAGCCTTTGGGTTTGGATTCACCCCCTTAAATAAGAATAGCTCTTAACAATAATCTACTGCCAAACACTTGGATAAAAAGACAGACAGACAGTGCCCCTTTTACCCCTAAATAAATGAGGGAAACAACATCTCTAACTCATAAATTAATTTACCAATCCATCAAATATTGATTTACACAGTATTTATAAGATAAAATGAGCCTTTTTACAGCACAGAACAGGAGCAAAGGAAGAAATGGAGTTTCTATCTTAACAGCACTCACAGCTCCAGCAGCTTTCCCCCTCCTGAGCAACAGAAGGCACCTTTTTCCCCAACACTGACACACATGTTAAATGCTGATTACAAACCAAACTGCCTGCAAGACTTGCAGAGCATCAGACAACTGAACACAAGCACTTTGAAGGAATTTCTGCCTAAAGAACCCAGCAGAACCAAACAAGAGACTTTCTCCAATCACTCTGGAAAATAAAGCTGCAGCTCTGTCTGCCTGCTGGTCTGGAAGGCACCATGAAGCAGATTCTATAATTAAATTAAATTAACTGGAACCAATTTCTTAATTACACCAACTTCAGCTGACCTTTTTATAAAATCTGGGGATGATATTAATAGCCTTGATTTTCAAGTTCCTGAGGGATCTGAAATTTTAAACATCTCTCTGACCTACAGTGCAAAGCTGCCAGTGTCCTTGGTTTTCCCAAGTTTCTTGTAATTAAGTAAAGAAATTAACAAATAACATTTCTGTGCTTTGCCTGTACCCAAAAATAAATGTAACAATCCTCTTTTACAGGCCAGTTTGAAGTCTGGCTTTACATGAAGAATTAATTTGGACTTCTTATACTTACATGTGAAAGGAAATGTATATAGTCTGCTTTTAAGCATTTGCCATCAACTGCATTTCTTACCCATCTCTACAGCAAATATATAGTAAAAAACTAAGGAAATTATTAAATCTTTAGTTGCTGGACAAGGATAAGCATCAAGTTTAATGGTGTTTCATGAGTTATTCCAAAGAGCAAACTGAGCCCTGGGTATCCCAGAACTCTGGTCTCCAGTCTGCCCAGTGAAGTGTTTGGGTTTTTCTGGAAAGTACTCAGTGCAGATAACCTCAGAAAAACAGCTTCAGGATAATAACAGATAATGATGCAGAAGCCTTTTTCTCCAAAGAACAGCCCATTCCTCCAAATTCTCAGCATATAATTTTGTCTCTCTGAAATCCCTGCATGAGAGCAGCTCTTCTGAAAGGGCCAATACCATGGTTAATGGGGCTGGAACATGCAAGGGCTGTCAGAGGAGGAAATGTTCCATAATTGTCCCTTCTCTCAGATCTAATGTTGTGAGCAGCACAGGGAGAATACTACACTCAAATTATACTATTTTGCAATCACACACTGAGATGACAAGAACAGTTGAGTTATAATCAGTTATGAAACAGGGTTTTTTTTCAACAGAGAACTTCTTGTTCTCAGGGCAGGTAACTATTTACTTCTGTCTCCTTCCAAGAGCTGAGGCATCATCTCCAAGCAGCAGCTGACAGTTTATGGCCAAATCCAATCAAGTTTGGTCAAGAAATCTGCTGCAGGAGACACAGATGTGTCACATTCTCCCACCTGCAGTGGTAGCTCCTTTTTGGACTACAAAATCTGGCATGTTCTCCCTATTTCCATGGCTGGATTTTGTCTTCCTCTGCTCCTTCCTGACATCCCCTACACCAACACTGCTGCACCCAAAGCTCTTGCAGCCATCAATCACTTCTTTATAACCTCATCTATCTTGTCAGCCCTGCAGGCTCACCTTTATCCAAGTGTTTTTCCAGCTACTTTTAATCCTGACTTTCATTTTTCCCCCCCTCAATCACTGCCATTTGATCAACATCCCTCACAACCTCTTTTTTTTTTGCAACTTTCTTACTCGAACTATGCCACAAGGCCTCAGTTTTCCTAAGGCCATCTCCACATGGAGGACAGGAGAAGAGTGACCCCCAATTTCCAGCAATCACTATCACATCTCTGCTGGAGCAGTTCACTCTGGATGAACATTGACAGTTCAGGGAAAAGCTCTGGCTGCACACACGAGCTCTCAGCAAGAACTGCTGAAAACAGAGACATCAACAAGGCTCAGCTCAGAGATTTCTTTGGTATTTGAGGCACTATCAAGTCAGAGCCATTAACTGCACCTCAGAACTGTTCCAGAATACCAGGAAAGGGCCTGCAGATTCTTGGATTCAAAAGCTTCCAGTTTCTCCTCAGAATCTGGAGAAAGCAGCATTGATCTGTTCTCAGAATAAGTGGAGGCTCATGCCACAGCTGCTACCTTTGTATTTAGCAGAACTAAAGGGACTTTTCAGTTTAAAAGCTGGAAGATTCAATTAGGAAAGCACCTCTGGTGTGACCTTTCTTTTAGGTCCACCAACAAGATCTTGCCACTTCTTGCAGCAGCCTCAACTTTCTTCACAACTCTCAACTAAGTGAGGGACCAGCCTGACATCACATGCTGCAAAATCAGTCAAAAAAATCACAAATCCAGCTCAGACTGGAATCCTCTCTGAATACACCCTTCCTTCACATCAGAGCCATGTGTTTGGTGGTGCAGTGAAATCTAATTCAGGTTATGGTACCTGCAGGGTGTTCCAAGACTCCCTCACTGATTTGGGATGACACTGAGGGGTCTCCTCTATTTTGATCCAGTGCTACTTCCTCTCCCTTTGCCTATTTTCATGCTACTCCTCTACCTAAAGTCTGCAAGAAACATAAGGAAGAGGAAAAACAGCAATGAAACAAGCAGTTCACGAGCTGGGAAGTGAGGCACAAAAGAGTTGTAAAAATAAATGAGAACAAGTTTAGCAAAAAATATTTCAAGGTTTTTTCATTACAGACTCTTCTGCAGACTGCTAACTCTGCTCAGCACACTTTCAATCATTTTTATTTTTTTTTACTTACCAGTGGTATAACTAATGAGAAAGAGAAAAAAATGACAGAATGAGAATTAAAAATGAGAAAAATGAGAAAAAATGAATGGCAACCACTTTTTTAGAAAACAAAGCCATAAAGCACTGCTATACAAGAATCTCTTTTCTTATACTCCTTTTGAACAAGCAAGAGCATGACTGGTACTCATGTGCCTTTACAATGGCCCTGCTGTTTAGAATATTGTCATGAAGAAAATTTAGTGGTGGAAGTAACAAGGGCAAAGGTACAAATACGGATTTACAACCATATTATGAATTTGACAGCAAGAACTAGACTTGTACAGCCCAAATTATTCCCTTTCTACAGAGAAAATTGTGACTAAACTTAAAATATCACTCTCAATAGGTTTTATGGGAACTACAGATATACATAATATAGATTTACAGATAATGTGGATATAGAGGGGTGTGCCTGCTTTTGGAAGTGACAAAGAACACTTCAGAGAATCCTTTAACTACTCACACAGAGAGCAATGGCAGCTTTTGATGAACAGAGACAGCCAAGCATGACAGACACATGACACAAGGTCAAACATGAACAACTTATTGATTAGATTTATCCTCATCCTCTCAAATCCCATCCTACCAAAATCCTTCAAGAAAACACCTTCAGGGTTTGGGTATTATCAAAGATGTTGAATTCAACACCTTCCATTTAGGCATTCCTATAGTGATTTCAGCAAAACCATCAGTCTAATTCCAACTGAAACAAAATGCACCAATTTTGCACTGAATAGGATCAGCATTCAGCTCATCGTGGCCCCTGCCAAAGAGCACAGCCCCCAGCTGGCCATCAGTACCACTGAGGTAACAAAACAAAACAAATCCATCACCTGGTGTCACATTATAATTACAGTACTAACAACTGTCAGATTTATTTTTGTTAGACTAAATAAAAACAAATTCATTAAGTAACCCATCAAACATGTAAAAACCTGGACTGCTGGGCCCCAGCCTGGTCCTGCTCCTGCCTGAGTTGTGATTTGAGCAAGTCAAACTGTAATCTCAATTTTCCAAACATAAAGGGATCACTCAAACCCTCCTGCTAATCAGAAGCAGCCAGTCGAGCACACATTTCACAACCACCCTCCACACCACAAAGCTCAGCTTACACCTGCAAAGGAGGAGGAGAATTATCAACAAAACCATTTTTGCATTCTGATCCTTTCCTAGGAATGCTCAAGGCCTGTTTCCCCTGGCAGGCTCTGTGCTCCCAGCAGGAACCTGCCCCTCCCAGCACTCACCGTGATGACATCCAGGATGCTCAGCAGGCTGTGCACGCTGTCCCCTGCCAGCACCTCCTTCACCACCACCTCTGTGCCATCCTGCAAACACACACACAGCATTACTGCAGCCTCACAGCTGCATTTTGGCCAACCTGGAGCACTTCAGAAAGCCTGGATGCTTCTTTTCTCTCTGCTCTAACAGAAATGTGCTAATTCCAATCACAGAGTTTTAAACCAGCATTCTAAAAGTGGTAAATTAAAAGAAACTACGAGCCAGCTTTTCCCAGGGATGTTGTGACTCCCTTGTCTTTGCTACGTAACACCAACAAAGCAAAACTGCCTTCACCCAGAGGCAGAAGGAGTTCCCTTTACTGAGGGGTTACCTGTTAAGAGGTTGTACAAAACAGGAGCAGCAAAATGTAAAAATACACAGAAATCAGCAAATTTGAGGTAATTTGTGTAATAATCACAAACACAAGCCCACTAAACTTTCAGCCACTGGAAAACTGCTCACACCCAAAAGTTAAACTCAAAGTTCAGCCAGGAAGAAGGTAAAAATTAAAAATTGAACTTGGCAGAAGGGATCACAAGGACTGGTGCTCAACATTTTAAGACTCACGTGGAAAATAAACCATCATATTTTTTCCCCTAAAAAGTGAATCTGACTCTTCCACCTCCCAAACAAACCCACTGATTCCTGCTGGACTATTCTGAGGTGAGCTGGGTCTCTCCTGCTCTCTGTACACAAATACTTTCTATGACAACCCTTCCAAAGGTGAATGTTTCCAAGCCCACCTTCCACCCTGTCTTCCCTCAATAACTTCTGCATCTCCTGCATGAGGATACTTCCAGCTGCCTCATCAGCTTTGTGTTCTGCTCTCTCCTCTGAGACACCAGGGACCAGAGCTGCAAACCTTGATCTTTACAAATGCCATGGCCCCGAAGAGCTGGGATTAATCCCTCCTAAACCACTGTGATTCACATGTCTAACTTTAATCAATGCTTAATGATTCATGCCAGACTATCTGCTGTGCCAACAGATTTCTCTCATGAAGTGCAGAGCAGTGGGTTCTTCTTGGGTTTGGTTTCTCACCCAAGATTCAGGTTGTTAAAAGTCCTTGGCCCTCTGAAAGCCCTGAGCTGTGTCACAAGAAAGAAGCAGAGTCTCCAAGGCCTTGTTTTCAGGTTTCTGGTGTTGTTTATTATTTGATATCTCAGAATTCTCTCTGCACCCAGCTGAGATCTGGACAGGGCTGGGACACGAGGCCACTGCCCACCCATGGGGCCTTGCTTTGCTCTTATACAGATACCCACGTGTCCATTATTTACTATTCTGTGCCACTGTCTAGTGCCTATACTAGAAAGGTCATTGCTACCTTAACCCAATCCCTTTTTACTGTTTTGTGTCATCAGCACCTCAGAGGATGGAGGATGAGGAAGAAGGAGAGGAACTCAGGGCAACACCCTAAATCCTCCATTTTGTCCCCCATTTACCTCTATTCTAAGAACCCTAAAACTATAAAATTTTTCACCCCGTGCTGTGCTAAGCTACTATTTTCACACCTTTGAGGTTTGTAATTCCTCTCTCAGTGTTGGAAGCTTCTCCCATGGACTAAAATCAAACTTGGTGCCTTCCTGGGCTGTGTGCCAAGGTCTCCAACCCCCCTGGACTGGCCCCACACCCCCTGTGCAGGGCTCAAACTCTCTTCCTGGGGTCCCAGGTCATCCAAAGGGATGCCCTGGACTCTGACAGGTTCTTACACTTTCTTGGATGCAGACTTCCAGCTTTCCATCCTGCACCACATAGATGCTGTTGTCGGGCTGCCCAGGACGGAAGATGTACTCGCCCTCGTGCAGCTGCACAAAGAACATGTGTTTGCACAGCTCCAGGAAAAGGGGCTTCTCAAAGTGCCCAAGGACCCTGCAGCAAAGAAAATGCAAAGGGGAAATCTGAAATCAACACAGCAGCCCATGGAAAATCCTTCCTAAATCAGCAAAGCCCCAGGCACAGAGGAAGCCCAGAGTGGCTGCAGGGAAGGAGCCTCAAAGAGCTCCCCAAAACAAGATGCAAGAGCAGCATGAAACAGAACTGTAAATGCTGGGGCTCCTCTGGAGGAGCCCTCCAAGGAATGCAGGCTCAGAAGGAAGTACAGCCAAACTTCCTCCAGCAAACACCAGCATGGCCTGTGGAGGGAAATAAAAATAAAAACCTGCCAGACACACACACACACTCCATGAGAAAAGTTACCCAGGAAAGTTCCCCTTTTAGTGCAGCTGTGTCCATGGAAGCTGGACACAGGAGAAATACTGAAAAGAGGGAAATGCTCCTGTCATCTGCATGTAATTGCAAGTTTGGAATATTCCATCTCCTGCAGGTAACATGCACCTGGACCCCAGTCAGTCACTGCCAGGCAGAGAGAAATATGGGCTTCACCCCTGATCACTCTGCACAGAGCTCCAATAGCTCACATTTATCAGGATCAATCCATCAAATCCTACTGTAACATCAATTAATCATAGGAGATCATAATTCCATAGTTGCAAGTTCAGATGACTGACACAGCATTTTTATTTGAGAATGTATGACCTTGAAGATTACATTATATCACAGCTGGGAGGAAAAATGAACATCCACAAGCAAAACCAAAATTACAGATTGCAAGATCTCCTCCTCTCTGCTTTGTCAGCAAATTTAACCCCTTGCTGAAGGGGCACAAAGACCATCCCCTCTTCTTAGTCTGCCAAAGAGCTGTGGGGATCAGGTTGACTTTGATTTATTTGCAACCTTTTCAGGCAGAGAAGTAAAAGATTCTGCAGCCCACGGAGCTGTCAATATGGTATCTAATTAACATCTACCAATTATGATGATTTTCTGTACAAAAAAAAATTGTCTGATACAGCCTAAACAGAAGTTTTAAGATGCACTAGATCTGTTCACGTTGGAACAACTTTATTAGCACTTTTCCCAAACTGAGGCAACTAACCCACTTCCTTTTTTCCTCATCTCTTTTTTAATTTTTTTTAAAAAAACTCAACTATTTTCTTAACATTTCTAGAAAATTCAAAGTCATTTATTCTGTCCTTATGCTCAGATGAATTTCAGTCAACTCCCTCAGGATTCTGACCATGCAATTGTAAAATCTGAGATTTGACACAAACTGTCAAATATTTACATCACTTGAACAACCATCAAAACCAAGCTCTAAATTTCTCTTTCCATTTAACCTTACCTGACATTTTTAAGCATGTACAGGACTTCTGATGGCAAGTGGGAATTCTTGACATCAAATTCAGTCAGATCTGCCTCTAGCAAAGAAGGAGGAGGTTCTTTCCTCTGCAGAGTTGGACATTCCTTCTTAATACGCAGAATCCTACAAAGGAAAATGGAAGTTCAGGATATTTCCTATTAGTACAAATGAGGGAACATTGAATTTGAACTAATAGGAAGTGTTAAATAAGTATACAGTAAATACTAAAATTCACCATCCCAAGTTAGACATTATCAGTTAGATAAAACATTCCACCCTCCTGCCTTTCCTCACCAAAACCGTCCCAGCTCAGCAAACCTCCCAGCTGATCCACAGCTGACAGGACTGGGAAAAACCAACAGCTACAGAAAAGGGCTCTGCTAGGGATAAGTTCCACGCCACAAAGAAAAACCCCAAAGCAGCCTCCACGATGTGAATTTTCCCCTTGCCAAAGTCCCAAGCACCTTTTGGCCAGAGATAAAACCTTCGCCCGTTTCCGCATCCTTTGCCGAGGGACGGTGTTCCCAACCAGAGAGTTGGGAAGAGTTGTGACCTAGGAGGAAATAATGGGCACAAAAACAGTCACAAATCCCCAAAACCATATAAACCAACCAGCTAATTCCAACCCTGCTCAGCCACCAACACATCTACCAGACATTAGAGTGTGAGCAGAGTGAAGAGCTCATGTAAGACCTTGGAGGATTGGAATATCTACTTCAGGATCACTTCCTGAATATAAAGCAAGTAAAGTATATTTTGATTTTACCAATCAAGAACTACAGTGCTAATGGATGGCAGAGGGGAAAGATTCTTAGCTGTGGTTCTCATTCAGGAACACTCAGCAGCAGCAAGAGGAGAAAGGCATTGATCTCTGCTCTGGGACAGGGACAGGAGCCAGGGAAGGGCTGGAGCTGGGCCAGGGCAGGCTCAGGCTGCAGAGCAGGGAAAGGTTCTTCCCCCAGAGGGTGCTGGGCACTGCCCAGGCTCCCCAGGGAATGGGCACGGCCCTGAGGCTGCCAGAGCTCCAGGAGCCTTTGGACAGCACTGCCAGGGATGGCCAGGGTGGGATTGTTGGGGGCTCTGGGCAGGGACAGGGGCTGGGCGATCCTGGTGGGTCCCTTCCCACTGAGGATATTCCAGGATTCTTTCTGGCTGTGATGGTGACAAACCAAGGCTTTTCCTTGCATTTCCTAGTTCCCAGGTGCCACCCTCTGGACAAACACCACAACTGCTACACTGAGAAAGCCCCTCATTAGGTACTTTCAAAACATTCCCACTTCTCCATTTGTTACCCAAAGAGTTGAATCTCTGTAAAAAGTTTCTATTGCAAAAGGAATCTTTAAATTAGTTTGGAGGGATTTTTTTTTTGAAAGCAAAATTTTGGTATGTTATCAAAAACACATTAAGTGCAATCCAGAGCAGTTTGGGTGTAATGTTCTCTGCCTTACTTGGGAAGAAAAGCAAAAAGTCTAAAACTCAGAGAAAAAAACTACCTGAAATTATTTTCCCATGTGGAATTCTAAGCATTCTTTACTTCCATGACTTACACATAAACAGCTTGGTTAAAAATTATTCCAATTATGAAGCTGCACATAAAAATCATGAAGAATATTAAAATTATGAAGCTGCACACACAAAATTTCCTTTCATTGAGGGCTTTTTTGCCCAAGTTCTATTTAAAGGCTGACCTGCCATGCAAGATTCAGGGAGTAACCACCCCCTTCACAATGAAACAGAGCTCTAGAACAGAGTATTAAACCCACTAATTAAGCCAAAGTGTTTGAATTCACCTCAATGAACAGTGGGAAGCAGAGGCTGGGGCAGTTCACAGGAGGAAGTGTTCCTCCACACAGGGTGATTAAGGATGGTTTTACCTCCCTGTACCTTCTTTTTCTACAGATGTTGGTTTGCAGTGAGTGCACACCTGGACTTGGTAGCACAGGGATTACCCAGCACCCTGTGAGGGTGGGGAGGCCCTGGCACAGGGTTTCCAGAGAAGCTGTGGCTGCCCCTGGATCCCTGGAAGTGACAAGGCCAGCCTGGATGGGACTTGGAGATCTCTGGGACAGTGGAAGATCTTCCTGCCCATGCCAGGGGGTGGAATGGCATGAGCTTTCTAACCCAAACCAGTTCTAAAGTTCTTTCTAACCCAAACCAGTCTGGATTCTGGGATATTTAAACAATCATTAACTCCCTAGGGGAGTTAGATACTCATTGATTTACTGCTACCCTCATTGACTGCAAATATTTTTCAAAGAGGAAAGGTCTGGCCAGAAAGAGAAGCTACAGCTGCTCCATCAGCAATCCAGTCAGTATTGCAGGAATTCTGAAACACCCAAAAAATCCCAGTGAGATTTTATAGGTTGAAGGACCTGGGCCAGGCTCAGCAAGTGAAATATTTCAAACTTTACACCTCTCAACTTTACACTGGATTTTTCCAGGTGCTCTCACCTTCCTCATGATCTTCCTCCCGTAGAACATCACTTTGTCCCTCTTGCGAAACCTGTACTGAGGCACGTGTGGCTGGAGTTGTTCTGAAACAGAAGCAACACATCAGAAACCACCTTCAGCAGCTGGGAAAACATCTGAGCACAGCTTGGGGACTTTGCTGCCTCCAGAACAGCCCCTGTGGGCAGTGTTTGGCATTTAAACCACCCTGGGATCCCTCATTCCCCAGCTCTGGCCAAGGCACACCAAGGCAGGGCTGCCTTGGGCTTCCACCTCAGCCCAGAGGAGACAAAGGGCTCTCCAAACACACAGAGGGGTTGGGGAGTTTTCATCTCCTGAAGGAAACCTCTAATTCAATCATTTCTGCTGCCAGTGACAGTGAAATCACAGTAGGGTTGAAATCACCTCCACAATTCACAACTGATCCTGAGGCTGCCACTGCTCCTACAGCAGAGAAATAAACCCTGCAGGTCCTGCATGTGCCAGTTCTGAGTGCAGACCTGAGGAAGTGAATCAACACAAGTTCTCCATCCTTTAAAGCTGTTTGTCCTGCAGGAACCACACCTCTACAGCAAACAGCTACCACAGAAAATTACAAAAACGCTCAAGATGGATGGAAAAACTGGTTTGAAAACTTAAATGGTTATCAGGTACTTACTAGACTGTCTCACTCTTCTGTACACGACAAACACAACAACTGCTATAAGCAATAGTGCAACTGCAGCTCCAATTGCAATTCCAGTCAGCTGGGAGGGGAATTTAGGGAGAAAGAAGTTAATAATTTTCAGCTTCACAAGTTATACATACTTTTTGAAGGGCTGAAGAACACTCAGCCCAGTGAGATGTCTAAAAGTCAAGCACGCTCATAAATACTTAACTTTTAATTCAAATACCACATATGCAAGAAGTTTAAACTGCTTCAGTGACCAGTCCTAAGATCACATGAAAAGGATTCCATGTTTTTCTTCCCAAAGATCTGTGAGCTGATCAACTCAATGTACAGGAGGGGCATGAGGACATGGAGGGACAGGACAAGGGAATGGTTTCAAGATGAAGGAGGGCAGGGTTAGATGGGATATTGGGCAGGAATTGTTCCCTGGGAGGGTGGGCAGGCCCTGGCACAGGTGCCCAGAGAAGCTGTGGCTGCCCCTGGATCCCTGGAAATGTCCAAGGCCAGGCTGGATGGGGCTTGGAGCAGCCTGGGACAGTGGGACATGTCCCTGTCCATGGCAGGGGTGGCACTGGATGGGCTCTAAGGTCCCTTCCAACACAAACCAGTCTGGGATTCTAAATAACAGGAATGAACTCCTCATGCACAGTGACAGCCAAGAAACAAACACTCAGACTTTGGCAGGGACCTGGCAGAGCTCCTGGAGCTCAGGAGAAACTGCTCTGGATGCACCCCCACCCCTCAGCCAGTTGACTGCAGCTCTACTTTACCATGGTGGTCTGGATCCTGTCCTCCACAAACTGCAGGATGGGGGTCTCACCTCCTGGAAACACAGCCTGGCACCAAAAGGAAGGTGAAATTAGTTTCCCACAGCTGGAAAAAGGCTTTCATAAAAACATCTCAACCAACATGACTGTGTTTTTTTCTTTGACTTATACTTTTCAAACAGAAATATTCAGCAGAGAGGGGTCAGTAGGGGAGTTTTGTGTTGCTGCCAGTTCAGTGCATTCCTAATCAGTCCTAAACCTGGGTCAAACAGTGAGATGAACACTTTTTTAAAATCATTCTATGTCATCCAGAGCAACAAGGATGAGAATGGAATGCAAAGGACTTTATGAGACTGAGAAAACAAGTCATAAACCAGCATATTGAAGTCACCATAAAAAGCTGATGATGCACACGGGCAAAGCCCTGACCCAAGGTCAGGTGCTGTCCTGAGACCTGAGCCCACCAGTGTCACTCAGAAATAAAACCTGGCACTTAACACACTCTGACAAATGCCAACCCAAAACCTGAGAGAGAGGGGGAAAAAGGCAAAACAACTCTCAGGAACAAGTCAAAACAACGGGAGTACAAGGACAAATACATCCCCCTCTAAGTCTTGAACCTTAAAGGCATTGAATTAAGCACTACACACAGTTCAGGTCCCATTCCTGCCCATGGCTCCAGATCTGGATGACAGCTGAACTCAGCTTTGCCACCAAGAGGAAAATGAAGTGTACACCAAGTCACCAAACTGGTCTCTCTAATGGAATTCATTCCAGTTTTACAGCACAAAAGAAACTCCTCACACAGATCCTTGTGCTCACTTTGCCTTCTCAGGTCACTTTAGCACTTTAATGCTTATCCTCCCAACATGAGTCAAAGTAACTCTGTCACTATTGTTATCAGACTGTTACTCATGGGATTGCAGGGAAAAGTCACAAGATTTTGAAAAAATAAAAAGCTGAAGATGTGTCAGCAACAGGTACAACACCTGGTGACACAGAGTTCCTGGTGGAAGTCTGTTGTGGTCACTTAATGTATTTATTTCCCTTTGACAGCATCAGGGACACTGGGACAGGGACAGTTCTGCTGCTCCCCAGGCCTGTATGAGCTCAAATAACACCAAAAATAGTAATTGCCAACTGACACTCACACTGCTGCTGCAAGAGGAGAAACAAATCCACGGGGAAAAGAATAAAACACAAACATGTCCAGGCTGGGACCTCAGTGCAGAAAAGTAACAAGGGAAAGAAGAAATTCAGAGCTCCAAGAACCACTGAGAAGTTCTTGCACAGTTTTCACCAGTGCCAACATGATATTCCCCTGCTCAGACTCAGGAGGGATCCTTCCCAGCTTGGACAATCCTTGTGGACAAGCAGAGGAAGCACAGCAGCCAGGCTGAGCTGTGCAGACACCTGAGACATGTCAGTGATTGCTGTGACAGCTCCTGGGGCTGAGGAATGAGGTCACAGCCAAGTCACCAGGGCAGCTCCTCTCTCAGGAGGGCTGTGCTCAGCACCCCAACCCAAGGACTTCACCTCACCCAGCCCCAAAGAAGCCTCAGACCCACAACACCTGTGGGAACACCCTGCAGGGCCCCCCACAAAACACAGCAGTCACCTGCCCAGAGTATGGACTGGCATAAAGAGCATTTCTCTGCCTCCTGATGTTGGTGTTTCCTCAAGGAGTCGAGACTCAACAGCAATCAGCACAAATATGCAGCCTCACAACTGCAGCTCACACCCATCCAGAGTACAGGCACCCAGCACTCCTGAGAGTCCTGCAACTCCTCACTGCAGTCCAAGGCAAACACTGACACATTCCCTGTCCAGGCAGGGGTGGGAAAGGCTTATCAGCCCTGAAAACAAGGACTTAAAATTGGGATTAGCCCAAAACACAAGGCTTCCTCATAGCTCAGGGGAAACCCGTGCCTTGTTTTGACTACGAAACCTGGATTTTCACAAAACATTGTTAACTGTGTACAAGTACATTGTGTGTGTTTTTTAGTTATGAGAACTATTTCCTCTCATGGGGTTTGTTTTTAACGACTAGGGACAGCACCACGTGCTTTGTTGATCTGTGAGTTTCACATTTATGATCAAAAAATAAATGCAAGAAGAGCAGTCTGCCGGAATTCTGCAACTCCTTCTTCTTTAGGCTAAAAATGAGAGTACTTAAATCATAGCACTATTGAAATAGTTTAGAACATGAAGCAGAGCACGTATGGTTTGCAAGAAATAAAAACCACACACAATAAAATGAAACCAATCCTTAAAAGTTTGAAAGGATAAAACTCACAGCAAGAAAGGCTCTTTCAAAGTAAAAGCATCTAAAGGCATTGTCCCAATGCTATCAAATTAGGTACAGCTGCTTTCAGCTTCTGGAAACACTCACAGGGAAATAAATAAGTCCAACAATAAGAGCAAAACATATCATACCTCAAGGCTGGTGCTGTTATCTACTTCATCCATGTCTGGAGCTGCGGCAGGAGGAAAGACAAAAACAAAGACAAAAGTCTGAGTTAAGAGATTACCACAGCTTCCGATCCAAACTCTTGAACAACACAAGGGGAACAACAACTTTATCATCCCTTCGTCTCTGTGCCGAGCAACAAAACCCAGCAGTTAAGCGCTGGGTTTCTTCTCCCGAAGAAACCTCTCCATAGCCACGAGAATTTAAATAGGAACTCCTCAGGAGCCTCCACAAGGTACCACAGCCCGGTGGGACAGCCAGATCCATCCCCACTCCCTAAGGAAGGCAAACACCGCAGCGGCCCCGCGGGACGGGCACTGCCCGGGGACAGCACCGGGGCTGCCCGGGCAGGGACCGGGCACTGACCGCTCCGGGCTGCGGTCAGGGCAGTCCCGGTCACTCTCCTGGTCACTCCCCGGCCGGACCCGGGTCACCCTCCCGGCCACCCCCGGGTGCTCTGCCCGGCCCCG
>JANPWX010000641.1:988936-1001555 GCA_024734555.1 Trochalopteron elliotii
GGCGGGGCCGCCGCCCGTCTGCTTCCCGGTCAGGGCGGGCCCGGGGCGGAGCTGCCCCCGCCGAGCCGCCTCTTCCCCCGGCCCGGCTGGCCCCGCACGCCGAGCTCCTGCTGGAGTTTGGGGGTTTCGCTCGCCTGTCCGAGCTCCCTCCCAACGCGTCCTTCCCGAGGGAAGGGCTGTGGCTCCAGCTGCCCCGCGGTGAGGGATGCTGCCCTGAACCCGGCAGCTGCTCACGAGAGAAAACCGGGATCAGCATTCCCTCGGCATCCTCCCAGCGCCTGCCCTTAGAGACCTTCCCCACCCCGGCCCTTCCCGAGGAGACACGGGCTGGTACCGCTGTTCGGACCTCGGAGCGATCCTGGTCGCTGCCCTGAGCCTTTCCCTTTCCCCTCGGTCCTTTCCCGTTGGGAGGCGGGTCCTGCACGCTGGGGATGCGCCCCGCAGCCGTTCCCAGCGCGCTGCTGCTCCCTGCGCTCCCGTCCTCTCCTGGAGTCTGGATTGCCGCTGTTCCCTGGCGGAAATCCTGCCGACCCAAAGGTCTCATTGCTGAGTGAAATCAGCCAAGGCCTGGCCGTTTGGTGTTTTCCCATAACCAACCCTACATTTCTTTTTATTTCATCTCCCACTCTCTCATAACATCCTTTTGCAATTCACTCCGCCTTTATTACATTATTATTACGCTGAATAATCTCATCAGTGGATGTTGTGAGTTTCATTATATATTACCTTTTCTTCTATTTTTTTTAATATATTTGGCATCCAGCTGTTTACTTCCTACCACCAAAAAACCCCTCCCTTCTACTCTTCCTTTTCCTGTCTTTTAAACAGTGGTCTGTGTGACCACTTTTTTGACCAGCAGCTTTTTTTCCTTAAGTGCCTTGAGCAAAGTCACCATTAAATGCAGTTTAGACTGTCCCAACCAAATCCCCTTTCCCCTGCTTGTTGATGCCTGGAATTGAAGCAATTCCAGTAAAGCTTTGAAGCATGATTTCCCTGTACAAAACGCACACTGACTCCATTGGTGCTGCATCACAGCATCCATGAATGTGCAGGTGGCTGTAGTTTGATACTCCTTCCAGAAGCTGCTGTGACATTTGCTGGGACATTGTACCAAGGGAGAGGTCACCACCCCAGCTGGGAGCTCAGCCTGTTCATCCCTGAGCTCCCTCAGAGACAGAGGTGGCACCGTCTGGTCCTGGCAACTTGCTGCTCATTTCAGCTGAATTTTAATCTCTCCTAAAAGCACTTCTGTTCTGAACAGATTCTCTGTGGAGCTCTCCATATGGAAGCATTCCTGTGTGAACTCCACAGCTCTTTCACAGGGAACACATATGCAAACAATTCACTGCATTTTCTTCTGCTCAGACTTTCATCTTCAGGCCAGCCCTTCCCCTTGCTGGGCACCAGTCTCTGCCCACTCCAGCAGTCTCCCTGCTCCTGACTTCTTCAAAACTACTCATCCAAGTTTTAGGACTTGAACATTCTTGATATTATTTTTTTTTTTTGCATTATTTTCCTGGGTTGGTTTGTTTGCTTGCTTGTTCTACTTTTCACCCTTCAAATGTTCTTCTTTTCATCTCTTACATTTGGACACAAGTTCAGTTTACAAAGGATTACTCTTCTTACTCTGAGTATCCCACTTGCTCCTGTTTAATCACACCAGCCTCCTTTTGCTCTCAGTGCTGTTTTGCTGGGTGGTAAAGCTTTGCTCCTGGCCCATGAGGTGTCTTACACCATCTCCATTCCTCCCATAAGCATTTCAGTTTTTCAGCTGCTCCTTTTACCAAGAGTTTCATTTAAAATTAAGTCACAGAGAAAAACTAAGACTTATAACCTGATGGTGTGCTCAAGGTTCAAGTATCAAAACACCAAGCCCTGCAATCCCTTGTATTTCATATTTTGTGTTTCTTAAGACAGCCAGGATTGCCAGTTGTGTTTTCTGCATGTTGGGATTGGTGATATCATCCTGCTTGGATAGGAAGGAGCACCTGGAAGGTACCTGTATCAACATTTCATGGTGTGTTTACAGGGATGTGCAGCCCTCTGTTACAGCCAGCATCAGGAATGCTGCAGCCTCCTGACCTGAGCTGGATTTACCAGATTTCCCCACAGGAAACAACTTGGTTGAAGAACATCTCCATCAGGGGGAAGCCCTTGGAAAACCATTTCTTTATCAGAACTGTCCAGGTCTGCTCCCAGATAAATGACTCCAGTCCTTGGATTTTTAAATACTTGTCCATACAGAGATATCCCTGGCAGCCTGGGCTCTCTGTGGGTAAAGAGGGCCTTTACAGGAGCTCCATCCTCTGGGATGGCTGGGGAGCTGCCACCCACCCTCACGTTCCTTTCTCACCCCCCTTACTGAGGAGGGAAGATCTCTGTACATTCCAAGATCTGCCAGAATCATTGATCACACAACCTCCCCCTGGAGCAGCAGGGGTGTGTTTAGTGCAGTCCCCAACACCTTTCCAAGAGTCCAAATCCCCAGAGCCACTTCTCTCCTCTGGCATAAGGACTGTGTGCAGGCAGAGATCACAGACCCAGGACAGAACCTGTTATCACCCTGAGCCTTTGCAGGATGTCTGGGCAGGTTCTTTCCACTTGGGTTGGTCTCACAACCCTTTAACCCTGTGGGCATCTCCCCACTTGCTGTATCCCATCCTCCCACATTTCCTGGCATCAGGATTTCCCCAAACACCCTCCAGTCCTGGCTTTGTCCCACCATTCCCTCACTCCTTCAGGGGAATTTCCCCTTTCCCTCACCAGGCCTTGGTCTGCAGCCTGTTCTTGTCCTCAAGGCAGCACTACAAACATCAGCACCAATTTTTCCCTGCTTGGTGCTGCTCAAGTGTTTAAGGGCTTTAAAACAAACATCATTCTTGGTAATAAAATAGAAAACTGGCAGGACAAATAGCAGCCTTTTAAACAGGCAAGGGAAAAGTCAATACTTCTGCCCTGTTCAACAGATTACCTCAAATAATAAACAAAATATTCCTTACTATTCCCACTTTATATTAATCAAAAACTGTGCATTTCATTTCAAGGAAATAATTAATGTTTCCTTTTTAAAAAAGAGATTACCCATTACAGGAAAATTTGATTGGGTCCTGCTTGGTTTTTTCACTCTGAAGGGTATTTTGGGCTGCCTGAACAGAAAAGTTACAGTACAACTGTGGTTTAAGAGTGGCAACTTGACCAGGTGCCTTCAAGTGAACTTCCAGCAGGAAGTTTCAGAAGTTCTTTACTATTTCCCAAGATGCTTAAAGCCAAAGAATGAAAACCCACCAAAGTGTTAATAATTCAGAACTTCCTGTGCAGATATTAGAAACAGAATATAATGTTGGAAGTCCACAGCAGATCAATTTTTTAACAAATTGAATACAAGCAAGACCAACATTGCAACATGAAGTAGCAAAGTGAATCCTGATGGAAAAATCAAAATTCCAAACAGCTTTTACAAAAAAAAAAAAATCACTAAGCACTCCAAGAAAGGCTCTGCATTAAGCACTCAGCAGCTCACATTCTTCTACTGTGAAGCAAGACTAACACCTGGCACTAAATTATCCATTTAGTTCTTCAGGAAACTCAACTGAAGTTCTTTACATTTCTAAGGCAAAAAATGAAAAAGAAAATGATTATTCATGAAAAGAAAAATAGGCATGTGCTCTGCAAGGGAAATCCTCCTCCCATACTACTTTTACTCATTACTACATTAAAAAAAAATCAAAAAGTGATTCTTGGATTGATGACAACTCTTAAAAAAAAGTGAATAAATAATTCAAATTACTCAATATTAGGTATTTAAACATCTCTGCACATGACTGGAGTGTCTGCTATGCTACGGGGAAGCCACGAGGGCAACCACATCCACACACAGCTGGTACCTGAGCTCCCCTACCACTGCCTTCTGCACAAGGGCTTTGGAACAGAAAGCTGATCCAGCTTCCTGAAAATCCTGGCTGCTCCAAGGCCCATCTCCAGCAGCCCCTCCCAGGCTGCAGTGCCTGGACACTGATCCCAGAGGGTCCCTGTGCCCCACACCAGCTCCTGGGGCGCTGCTCCTGCCCAGCAGCCAGGGGTGACTGAGCTCTGAAAGCAGCTGGAAGGGAAGGGGAAAAAGCCAGAGAGCAGACATGGATTCATTCCAACCTTTACTTGGTTTGCTCTTTTTTTGTTTGTATTTTTTTTTTTTTTCAAATAGAGCTTCCATGCAGAGTTCTCCAGAGTAAGTGCTGCTGCCGGAGCCTGCCCCGCCGGCCTTGGCACTGCCACAGACACTTCTGCCACATGGGAGGAAAAGCTTTTGCTACATGACTTTTTTTTTTTTTTCTTTTTTTTTTTTTCCAAACTTATAGGCCAACAACATGTTCTCATCTGAACATTACAGTTAATGAGTGCTATCAAGAATTCCTAACAAAAACTGTACATGAGTTTACAAACGTATTAACATATAAATAACAAGAAGCTTCCTGCCTGGAGCCTCCACAGTAGTCTTTTTGCTTGAGAATATAATACTGGAAGGGCAGACCCAATCCCTTTCCACAGCACCAGTCAGAGCTGGCTTAGTCCAGTCAGCCATTCTGCTCAAGCATCACAGGGTTTTTCTTCAGTGCCTCTGGCTTTGATAAGCAGTCTGTCATACTGTGCAAAAGCAAGAGTCCAATGCCTTTGGGAAGGAATCCTGCTGCTGAGAGGCCTCTGCCCACCCGGTCATCGTTCTGGTCCGAGCTCCTGCTGGAAGGTCCTTTTCTTCTCCCGACAGTGTTTCTTGTGGGCAGGCCAGTCCTTCTGCTGGCACTGCGAGCCGCAGTACCGCGCCACCTGGCAGCGCCCGCAGATGTTGAACTCACGGAGCTGGGGAACAAAAGAGGCCATTAGAGGGGCAGCTCAGGGCCTGTGCAGTCCCTTGTGCCAGTTTCAGGCACAGGAAGGACGAGGCAGGCACAGCAGGTCAAGGGAAAGCTTCTCTCTTTTAATTATCTGACTCCAATACTTATGTACATTTGTGCAGAGGTCAAGAGATTGGTTACACAGGTTGCCACCTCTTCGACCTGGATGGTGAACATCACCATCAATCATATTTCTCCTCCCAGAGCAGAAATATATAAATAGATAATTGCTAAAAATATACATTGTTCTCTTGAAGCTGCATGAGAATCTGTGCTCCAAGATTTCAAACACTTGCAAGCAAGAAAACTGAGGGCAACAGTCCCTCATGCCATTAAAGGAATTTCCAACTGCCCTTCCCTGGAAAAGTGAAGATTAAAGATACCCCAGGTGTAAAGAAGGCTTCTCCCCCATGGACCCTTGCAGACATTGTGCAATCTTCTCTCTGGGTTTGGCAAGTCCATCACCCACCCCATGGCATCCCCTTTCCCTGTTTCCCCACTGGCTCTGGGGCCTGGTGTCCTGTTCCTCTCTTCCCTGTGGTCACTTGTCCCCTGCCCTGCCCCCTGTGCCACCCACACACCTCAGACCCTGTATAACTGAGAAAAACCACATGCTCCCCCTCTCTGGCTCCAGATTCACCTTCAGCACACTGGAATAAACACTTGCTGGGAATTGATTTGGGCTGGGAGCCTTCTGCCTCTGTGCTGAGCCAGCCTTGTAACGTGTGTGGCTGTGTGAGCTTGAATTGCCCCCTGAGCAGTTCTCAAGCAGTTTCTCTACAGGAGAGGCTGACTGGGATCTGGAAGGGCCCTGGCTGTACTCCCAAAAGACACACTGTTACAAGGACCCAGGAGAATCAGCATCACTCCCAGGGGACACCCCAGCAGCTTTCCCAAGAGGACCCAACAGCATTCCCAAGGAGCTTCATGATCAGGTGTTCCAAGCCTGTCACTAACAGGTGACAGGACAAGGCTGAACAGCCTGAAGCTGAAGGAGGGCAGGGTTAGAGGGATATTGAGAACAAATCCTTCCTCTGTCAGGCCCTGGGTTGCCCAGAGGAGGTGTGGCTGCCCCTGGATCTCTACAAGTGTCCAAGATCAGGCTGGACAGGGCTTAGAGCAACCTGGGACAGTGGAAGGTGCCCCTGGAATGAATTGTCAAGCCCCTTCCAGCCCAAACTAGTCTGAGATTCCATGAAACACAAACATCCCACCATGAGTTTCAGAGAACCAGAAAGGTTTGAAGCAATTTCTGTGGCTGTACATTTGCTCATGTAAAATGGGCTTAATAGACAAAATATTGGAGCATTACACATTTGTTGTCACAATGCTGCTGTTCTGTCAAACTTAAGTTCTGTTCTCAGCTACAAACACCTGAAATTCAGAAATTATCAAGAGGGCTGCACAAGCCCAGCCATTGCCAAAGTTTGTTATCCAGGGAGCTTTTGGGCACAGACCCAAACCAAAGGCACAGCTGCCTCTGTTTCAAATACAGGGAATTTAAGATCATTTTTGCAAATGTTCCCTTCCCCAAAGCAGAAAGTGGAACACAATGGGTTTAGCCTACTCAGCATCTGCTATCATAAGAAAAGCCCCTGTTTATAGCTAAGGCATCTGTGTGACAGAGGCACAGCCCTTGCACAGCTCATTCTCTCACTCCTGATGTTGCTTTATCTTCCTCCAGCAGAACTCTTCCTCCCAGCTCTCCCCTGAATGAAGGCCACTGCAATTCACCTTCTGCTCAGGAAATGGTAACCAGATTATTTTTTGATTCCACGACAGTCCAAACCCTCTTACAATGCTTCCTGCTGTCTCACACAGCTGCTCACTCATCCCAGCTCTGCTCCCTGCAGGAAAGCTTCCACCTGGCTTTTTGTGCACTCTGCAGAAATCACTCTCTTCCCAGCCCAGTAACATCCAATTCAAACCCACATTCCCTCCAACTGAAAATTAGCACAGGGTCTGGAGGTTCAGGCCAAAAAAAACCTGAGTGGAAGAAAATTATTGCTTTTAGCCACTGAATGGCTCATGTAAAGCTCCACATTTTAAATAACAAATCAATCCCTAGACACACCATTAGCCCAAGGCACTCCATGCTCACTCCCAGCTCTCTGAACCCACCTGTTTTTCAATCATTGTGCAGGGAGGGTAGTGACATTCATAGTAAGTGCAGGAGTTCTCTTCCTCCTCCACAACATCCCCATTAGCATTGTAATATCTGGTTACATTCAGGACAGGAAACTGCTCTTCTATGGGGTCTGTAGGGAGCTGTTGGATTGCCAGCCAGTACAGACTTTGTTCCCTGAAAAAAAAAACAAGTGCATAATAATTCATACAGAGAATTCATAATAATAATTCAAAAATAATAATCATAATAATTCATAACTATACAGAGAAATTGATTCCAAATTTATTAATAAATAGGGTTAACATTGTATTTAGCCTCAGACTGCACATACTGCTCATACACTGGGTATTTTTAAGGTTATTTTAGCCTAAGTGCAAACCTCAAAAGTTTCAAGGTATCAATCAAGAAACATTCACATTGAGCAAAATTAATTCTGTGCAAAATTATTTACACAAAGTCAAAATTGATTTCTGGCTTGAAGTCTGTTCTCATTCTTGAGCCCCCAAAATCATGTGGAGCGTTTGTAATTCACTACAACTTCTCAAAATCAGCTCTAAACACCCCAATCTTAAAGCTGCTGCTGCAAATGTTTAAGGAGAAGAGTGTGATGTCAAGTCTGTGGGTCTCATCATTGATTATCCAGATCCATCCTGGCATGAAAGCTTGATGTGCTGAGTGGCATCAGTGAAACCCAGCCTGTGGGAAGCTCCCACAAGCTGCTGGTGAGAGGTTCTGGAAGCTGAGCCCAGAACTCACCCTGGCTGAGTCCAACCCTGTGGAGTCCCTCATGCCATTAAAGGAATTTCCAACTGCCCTTCCCTGGAAAAGTGAAGAGCCCCAACTTCCATCACGAGCATTCTGCAGCTCCCAGTTCCCACAGGTCACACTGGAATTTGGGTGCCTGGGGCAGAAGGCAGTGAGGTGTGCAGGTTTCCCTGAGCCTCTGCTCAGCTGGGAGGGCACAGGGGTTCCCTGCTCCACCTGGCACAGCAGGAACTCAGCACAACCCCAGGTGAGCTGCTCCCTGCACAGCAGGGCCACGAGCACAGACTGTGCCCCAGCTGAGGCAGCCAGAACAGTGATGCATAAAACCTCCAAGGTTCACTCAAAAAGGCTCTGCCAAGGCAAAAAATCACTCAAGGAAGGAGACAACACTTGCAGAGATTTTCATTCCCCCTGCCAGGTGCTGCCATACCTTTGTTTGCTGGAGATTTCCTCAGCCTTGGGCTTCCAGCCCCACGGCACCAGGCGCAGGTTGTCCAGGCGGTTGTCCACGGTCACAGAGTTCAGGTGCACCACCTGGAAGCCAGGAGCAATCCCTCCTCTGTGCCTCTCCCTGCAGGAGACAAAACCAGCCTGCAGGTCAGTGCTGAACAGGAACAGCTGAATAACAAGTTATTACAGCAATTCCAGAGGCAATGTGAGTTGGGATCTGCTGGCACTGGGCTCAAACAGACTCCAGTGGCTACTTCAGACAGGGCAACCCCCAGGAGAAAGTGACTTGTGCAGCGGGTTATTTCTATTAGAAATTAGTGGAATCAAGAGTGTAGAGCAATTTAAAGCATATTGCTTAGTTCCAGAGTCTAATCCTCCAGTTACTGCTAGAGATCCATGGAATCACAGTGTTCCTTGAAAGGTGCCAATACTGGCTTGTTATTTTCACAGGAAATTCTATCAGACACATTTGTGCAAGTTTGGCACTGGTGTGGAGTCACAGGGCTTATTATTTATGAAGAAACGTCTCTGAACAGCAACAGGACAGAGGTTTCACTGAGTGTGCAAATGCTTTTTACACTCCAATTGTGTGTAACACACTGGAAGTCTGAAATGACTCCACTATTGACCAAGAGACACCTGAAATTTGCCCAAAACAGGACTAAGCCAGGATGGCTGCAGGGGGAATCTTCCCTACTGCCTTCTAAGAGTTTTCACTTCCCCTTCCCCCTTCTTTTCACCTCTCCTTTCTCTGTTTCATCAAGTATCAAGTTCACTGTCAAACACCCTCATGCCTGGACAAGTTTTGGTATCACTTCTTGCAGGAATCCCCATCCCAGCTGAAGTGCAAGGCTTGGACAGAAGGCTGTGTCCCTCTGATTGTTCTGCCACGAGGAATTTCCCAGCACAGGTGAACAAGGACCAAGCAGAGCTGAGAGCACTCACTGAGGGTAACCCAGCACCTCCTCCATGAGACCCCCCAGCAGCCTCTCACAGCTTCACCAAGCCCAGCCTGACACTGAGTCCTGTTCAGCCCTCACTGAACATTTCAGTTCAAATAGTTCAAGTTTGAAGAGATATTTGCCTGAGTTTAAAAATTCCCACTTTTTTTTTAACCTTTACAAAGCTCAGCATTACCCAGCAGAACAGGAAACTCATTTCAATGTGACTTGTAATGAAAAATGGAGGATTTTGTATTTTTTTTGGTCAAAATCCATCCAGGTATGTGTAAGTTATATACCTTGGGAGTAAGAAAAACTCTTGCACTTCACATTTACCCAAAAACTTCTTAGAATTTAATGATGAGAGTCCCCTTGGAGAGGCTACAAGCAGCCCCTACACACAGACTGTGCTCCAGCCCCCTCCAGGTAATTCCTGTGAGGACACCCCTGCATGAGAACAGAGCCTGGAGTCCCCTGCCAGAGACTCTGCTGGGCCTCCATGGAACAGGGAAAAGTTCTTCCCTTTGAAGGTAAAGCTGATAAAATCCTCCTTTCAGGGAAAAAGCAACCAAACTACACACATTAAAGCAAACAAACTATGCATGGCAAGGAGCCTGCTGAAGTGGCCTAAAGGAGGAATCCCACAATCCCAGCTTGATTTGGGCTGGAAGGGACTTTAAAATTCAGTTTATTCTCTGCCATGGGACACCTTCCACTATCCCAGGTTGCTCTAAACCCCATCCACCCTGGCCTTGGGCATTTCCAGGGATCCAGGGCCTCTTCCAGGGCCTCCCCACCCTCCCAGGGAACAATTCCTTCCCAATATCCCATCCAGCCCTGGCACTGCAAAGCCATTACAGTAACAGCTACTTCTGAGTTGTTGAAGGCCAGCAGAGGGTCAGAAAAGGGAACCAGGAGTCCTGAGGGCTCCAAGTGGGAAGCCAGGAACTGGTGAAGTGCTGAAGGTGAGCATCAGTCAGATATGGGGACAGGGAAGGAGTTAAGGTTCTTAGAATGAGCCCAGGACAAAGTGCCAGCTGGAGAGATGGGACAGATAGGAGACAGGAATCTGGGAGGAGGAGGAGACAGAAGTTCAGAGCAAGAACAGACAGTGCAGGGGGGGAAAGGAAAGGGGATTCCAAGACTAAGTTGAGAAATATTTTTGATTTTCTTAGATGAGAGTTTAGAAACTGCTGGAGTTGGGGAAAGAGAGAGGATTATGAGAGCTTCACCCTGACACTGGGATGTCACAGCACAGTGGCACATACCTACCCCTGCTCCCCCACAGGCCAGATCTGCACCCAACACCCCAAAAGGCAAATTCTGACCAAATCCCCTCCCACACTGAGCCAGTCTTTACCTCCTTGTACAAAACCACATTTATCTACATCACTGCCAGCTTTTCTGTGGCCCCAAGTGACCAAAGCCTAAGTAAACGTGAAACTTGGGCCTTGCTGGTGAGCAGTCAGTGTTAAACACCACTGCACTGAGGTGCTAGAACTGGAAATGCCAAATTCAGGGTGGTCCCTTCTCTCCACACATCAAGAGGAAAGCTTTGAATGCATGAGCACTGCCCTCCCCAGACCTCTGACCATCCCAGTTCATCCCAACTGAGCAGGAAGGACAGGCTGTGCAGAACCTGCTTGTCCCTTGCAGAAGGGGCAGAGGAACAGCCTCAGCTCAGAGCTGGAGCTTCTGCCTCCCCCTGCACTCCTGAGCTCCTGCAAGATGCCAGGCAAAACCCTTCCCCCAAGACTTTTCAGGGAATTCTCTGGATTCTGCTCTTTTGGTGTTTCAGCAGCTCAGAACCCAGGGCTGGAATAAAGAGCAGACACAGCAATTCCAAGCACCAGGAAGCAGAACTGAGCCTGTTATAGGCAGCAAGATGGCAAGTGCTCCTAAAAAAACCCTTAAAATCCCCCAGAAATCAGGTCTCAGATGTCTTTTTGAACATGCAGTTGGTGCTACTTATGACTAATCTGCTGCTGCTGCTGTTCCCCAGGGAACATCTCCACAGCCAGCAGAACACTGGGATTGCTCCACAGGGAATGGGTGAGGGGATGAGACTTCTGCAGAGACATCCAAACCCTGCTTTGGGGGAGCCAAAACCCCATGTGGGAATCACAGCAAGCACCACAGAGGCTGAAGAACCAGCAGGAAGTTCTCCCTGTAAGAATTTTTGCAGCTGATGTTGGGAATTTCCAGCTCTTGGCTGCCTTTTGGTCCCACAGTTGTCTCTGCAAAGGGCAGCAGGAGGGCTCTGGGAGAAGGTCCCTGTCACTGCTGCAGCTCCAGCAGCTCCAGGCTTTCTATCCCAAGGGCCTCATGAGATGAGCAAAGATACCTGCTTAACTAGGAAAGGAAAAAAAAAATCAAAAAATCTGTTTTACTTGCATCTACCATATGCTACTCACTGTATTGTAACCCAGAGGCACACAATTGGGTTGGTTTCTCATGTTTTTGGGGGTTCATGTGCAGAGAACAACTGAATTACACACCAACACCTGCAGTAATCCATGTTCTTTGGTTTTCCTTCACCCAAGGAGTCAGGCTGGCACTGGGAGGTGCAATCACTGCCTGGCTCTGCCCTGACCCTCACAGGCTCCAAACCTCCAGCACTGTCCCTCCTCACCAAGGGAAGGACCTGCCACTCCTCTCCAGTCCTTGTCTGTGCTCACAGCAGCCTCAAAATTGCTGTTTGTGCTGTTCACAGCCCCTGCAGAGACTCAGCCACTGACCTGCAGTGTTTGAGCTGCAACTAAAGATCAGCAACACAAACACCTTCAGGACCAAAAGGAATTCACAGAACAGCAAAAATAGCAGATATTTTATATTTTCTAATCCAAAAATCTGACTATAACTTCAGAACTGCAGCTCTGCCTGCCTGGCAGCTGACACACCCCCCTCTGAGCCTCTCCAAAATCCCCACAACACACAATCTCTTATTTTTAACCCCAGCCCATGCTCGAGTGACACAATTTGAATTTCCTAACTGAATATGCCCAAATGACTTCCTAATTTGAGTAAAACAAGCCAGAAGGGGCAATGACTGGGCTGTGTCACAAACAAATAGCTGGGCTGTCTTCAACAATTGACCTGAATAATTTTCAGGTGCTGTTTAATGCTGCTTACAGATAACAATTATGACAATCTGACGTTCACAGTTAGCAGCAGCTGTCAGTGATTGTTGCTCCACACACTGCAGCCAATTTCATAATTTCAACAAAGTTCTATGTGCAATAAGATTAAACATTAACAGATGCAGGTGGAAAATCCATATTTAATAAGCAGATTGGAAATAATAATAATAATCTGATTTTCTTCCTGCCTCCTTCCTCCTGTGCAGAGGATAAAAGGTAACCTGGAATAACAAAGGGCATCCTGGGCACTGTGACTTCCAAGGATGTGGAACTGAATAGAAAATATGCCTAATTTTTCCAGAAAGG
>JANPWX010000641.1:1014100-1032951 GCA_024734555.1 Trochalopteron elliotii
TCCGCCGCGGAGCAGGCGCTGCCCTCGCTCACTGTCGCTGCTCTCCTCAGGTGTCGGGCCGGTGCCCGAGAGCTGCGAGCCAAAATCCCGGCAGGGTCGACTCAGTCCTTCATCCTTCCGAGGTTCTGGGCCCTCGAGCACAGAACGGCGCTGTTGTGGATGAGGGAGGGGTAAAGACGACGAGGAGCTTGGAAGCTGTGTGACCCTGGGAGGGGAACCCTGCGGGGACCCGCAGAGAGAGGAAGCAGAAGCGAATAGTGATGGTGAGGGAAAGGAAGGACTGAGAGGCAGAGCTGGACTGGTGAAGACGAGCGGAGATTTGCTCCAGGCATTGCCCGCGAGGCCCCGGGAGGACTCAGGCTGTGGCAGGGGTGGCAGCTCCAGCACAGAGAGCAAACGATGCAGGAGAGCGAGTTCCAGAGCTGCAGTTTAGCTCTTGACTCCTCTGTGCCTGCAGGGCTGGCTGCTGCCAACCTGTCAGACAGCCAGAGCAGCCTGTGCCTGTCTGATGACACTTCTGTCCCCCAGGGCCAGGCAGCATCTTCAGGAGCCCACCCAGAACCAGGCCCTGGCTCACTCCTCCCTCACTGTGCTCCTGAGTGTGTTTTCCCAGACTAAATAAAACATCTCTTCTTTCCACACCCTCACCTTGTCTCATTACAGTGCCCAGATGGATTTATGGTGTTGCTGCATTTTAGTTACAGTTGTTAATCAAATGAAACGTTTGGTTTTATTTTGCTGTCATCACCCCAACAGCTGCAGGCTGGGAAACACTCGGAGCACATTCCTGTGCCCTTTGCCCACCCTGAGTGTGTGGCTGCTCCCCAGGGAGAGCTGCTGCCTGCAGGGAGCAGGGGGATCAGGATTTGGTGGCCAGAGGTGTCACTGCCTGCAGGGTGGGTGCTGGCCCAGGCACTTACAGGCAGTTCTTTCAGCAATTTAATAAATCACAATTACATCACGTCATGGTCACGTGCCAAGGGCCTTTCTCACTCCTGGCTGCTGAGTTTGATGTGTCTTCACTGAAGCAAATTTCCACTTTTAAAAGCTCTTCAATCCATTTAACAATGGATCCTTTGTCTTCTTACTCCTGGTGTGATTCTTTCCCTGTTCACTGTCTGCCCTTCAGCTTTCATGTCTTTATCCATTTTCTTGGGTGAAAAGTGCTGATTTCCCTCTCTCCCCATGGCCAGTGAGATCTGGCTGGAGTAGGGAAAGGTCAAGTGGGACAAGGGGATGCAGAAATGCTCAGCAGAGTTGAACATGGTCATCAGTTCAAGGATATCTTATTGCAGGTACCTTTTCCTTCTGCCTTCTGGTCTTGAACTCTCCTTTTGTTTGTGTCTTGTCCTTCATTGCTGCCCTGCATTTCCCTGACAATTTCCTTTCTTGCTCAACCCTTTGAGTTCTGACTCTCACCTGGGAGCTGTGTCTGAGCAGCATTTCACTAATCTGAGCTGCTTAAAGAGGCAGAAATTGGGGTGGCAGGGAAAGAGCCCCAGAACTGTTGGAGATGGGTTTGTAGCCACCTCCTGCTGTGGCCCATGGCTTGTCCCAGTGAGGGGTGTGACAGCAGGACAGTGACTCAGGATGTCTCTGCCTCCTTGTTCCTGCAGTGAAAGGAAGAGGGATGAATTAGACTGAACTATTTTACTTTTATAGTGAGGATATATCTCTGTAAAGATTTTATGGAGTTTTTGGCAGAGCTCTCCCTGCTCAGGGAACAGCCCTGGCTGGATCCTGCTTTGCAGGAGAGTTTGAGGCCAGTCTGCAGGCACAGAGCTGGCAGAGAACCAGCATTTTATGTGCAACTCCTGAGCTCCACTGAGCCCTGAGTTAAGTGTTGTGTAGCTGTGCCAGTTACTGCCCCACTGGTGAATTAGTGACTTTGGTGCTGATTTTTAAATTGCACAGAAAATCAGTGTTTAAAAAGTCACTGCAAGTGTTTAAAATGTTACTCCCTGTTCAGGGCTGGCTGTTGCCCTCCTGCTCTTCTGTCATCTCTGTCTTATCTCCCAGCCTTATCTCCCAGCCAGGTCCCTGTGTCAGGCCCCTCTGGGAGCCCCTGTTCCCCTGCAGCCCCAGCTCAGGCTCTTGCTGCATTGCCCATTTGTGCCCCTGGTTCCCTGCAGCCACAGATAAACCCCTTTTGTCCTTGACTTTATTGCTCAACTGGCCCCATCTCTTTTCCAACATCCCCTCTGGTACCATCTCATTACCAGCTGCTCTCCCCATTCCTTGTCCAGCCACATCTTTCTGCCTTTCCCTCAAAACCTGCCAACAGCTCCTTTTCCTCCCCTGCTGGGTCAGAGCCCTGCCCAGAGCTGCCTGGTGTCTGTTCCCCTTTAGCCACCTGCACTCCTGATTCCACCAGGCAGCTTCTGCACCCAACTTTTCCTCTCTCAGGCTCAACTTCTCTTCCCTTACACTTGAACCAGCTGGAATCCTTGCTCTCAGTTCTTTACTGTTGTGCCAGAATTGACTTTGAGTTTCAATAGTTTGGCTTTTATTCCTGGTGCTCGATTTCTTCATACAGCTTTTGAATTTTTGATTCTTTGAGTGGACCCTGCATTTCTGTGATCCCTCAGCAGCCTTTCTCTGTGCCAGTCCCAGTGCTGACCCAGACAACCAGCCCCTCTCAGACCACAGCAGTGCCTCATGTGCTGGAACCTGCCTGTGTGACCCAGCTAAACAAAAACATTTGCTGACACAATCCTTCTAATTTCTCCCCTCAACTTATTAGGTCCCAGTTCTGCAGGCCAGGCTGCCCAGCACACACAGACCCCAGGACCCCTCAGCCTTTCTCTGCACTGACCATCTGTGCCCCTGGGCAGAGCCAGAGTCTGTCTGAAGATGCCTCTCTTCTCCAGGAGGAAGAAACCCAGCCAAGATGCTCGGAGGCGCCTGGAGTACCAAATGTGCCTGGTGAGCCCTGCCAGGGTCATTTCTGTGCCAAATGTGCCTGGTGAGCCCTGCCAGGGTCATTTCTGTGCCAAATGTGCCTGGTGAGCCCTGCCAGGGTCATTTCTGTGCCAAATGTGCCTGGTGAGCCCTGCCAGGGTCATTTCTGTGCCAAATGTGCCTGGTGAGCCCTGCCAGGGTCATTTCTGTGCCAAATGTGCCTGGTGAGCCCTGCCAGGGTCATTTCTGTGCCAAATGTGCCTGGTGAGCCCTGCCAGGGTCATTTCTGTGCCAAATGTGCCTGGTGAGCCCTGCCAGGGTCATTTCTGTGCCAAATGTGCCTGGTGAGCCCTGCCAGGGTCATTTCTGTGCCAAATGTGCCTGGTGAGCCCTGCCAGGGTCATTTCTGTGCCAAATGTGCCTGGTGAGCCCTGCCAGGGTCATTTCTGTGCCAAATGTGCCTGGTGAGCCCTGCCAGGGTCATTTCTGTGCCAAATGTGCCTGGTGAGCCCTGCCAGGGTCATTTCTGTGCCAAATGTGCCTGGTGAGCCCTGCCAGGGTCATTTCTGTGCCAAATGTGCCTGGTGAGCCCTGCCAGGGTCATTTCTGTGCCAAATGTGCCTGGTGAGCCCTGCCAGGGTCATTTCTGTGCCAAATGTGCCTGGTGAGCCCTGCCAGGGTCATTTCTGTGCCAAATGTGCCTGGTGAGCCCTGCCAGGGTCATTTCTGTGCCAAATGTGCCTGGTGAGCCCTGCCAGGGTCATTTCTGTGCCAAATGTGCCTGGTGAGCCCTGCCAGGGTCATTTCTGTGCCAAATGTGCCTGGTGAGCCCTGCCAGGGTCATTTCTGTGCCAAATGTGCCTGGTGAGCCCTGCCAGGGTCATTTCTGTGCCAAATGTGCCTGGTGAGCCCTGCCAGGGTCATTTCTGTGCCAAATGTGCCTGGTGAGCCCTGCCAGGGTCATTTCTGTGCCAAATGTGCCTGGTGAGCCCTGCCAGGGTCATTTCTGTGCCAAATGTGCCTGGTGAGCCCTGCCAGGGTCATTTCTGTGCTCTGTGCCTGCTACTTCAATACCAAAGGTGCCTTGTAGGCACTGCCAGGGTCCTTTCTGTACCAAATGTGCCTGGTAAGCCCTGCCAGGGTCATTTCTGTGCTCTGTGCCTGATCCTGGCTCCAGGTGGTTTGGTACATCCCCTGCACAACCAGTAACCACGTTCCATGGCCAGTAATTGTGTTCCTGATCCCACCAAGACAGCAGGTTTTGTTCCTAATGTAACTCAGGGAATTCCTGCCTCTCTGCCTGCCTTTGCCCTCCCACCCAGACGTCCCCTTTGTGCCACTTCTGTCCCTCTCTGTGGTTCCCTGGGGCATCCTCCACCCCACCCCCTGCCAGCCTGCAGCTGGGAGCCCAGCTCTCCTTTCTCCTCATGCCCCTTTGCCCTTACAGGTCTCCCAGTTTGCTTTTCCTTGCAGGGAACCTGTGGCTTCCCATCATACCTGCCTTGCCTTGTGCCTCTCTTTTGCTTCCCTTTATTCTGATCTTCCTGTCACCCTGAGAACTGACTCATTATATGTTCCTGTTTGTTTTCCTGGACTGGGATTTCACCAGGATGCTCTGGCACTGGGAATCTCCTGGGGAAGAGATGAGGAGAGGCTGAGGAGCTGGGAAAGGGATGCCTTTTGTAGAATAACCTCTTGTTTTTTCTGTCCAACGTCCTGTAGAGCAGCCAGAGATGTTCCAGTGGATGGAAAGTTGAGATAAACCTGAGGTGTTCATTCATTCCTCTGTGCTGGGCACTGCTGTGGCCCCACCCTGAATCCTGGGGTCACTTCTGGACCCACGTGATGAGAAGGACATTGAGGGGCTGGAGCATGTCCAGGGAAGGGAACAGAGCTGGAGAAGGGGCTGGAGCACCAGGAGAGGTTAAGGGAGCTGGGCAAGGGGCTCAGCCTGGAGCAAAGGAGGCTCAGGGGGGACCCTGTGGCTCTGCACAAGTCCCTGCCAGGAGGGGACAGCCAGGGGGGTCGGGCTCTGCTCCCAGGGCACAGAGACAGGAGGAGGGAACAGCCTCAGGCTGGGCCAGGGGAGGCTCAGGGTGGATATTGGAACTTTTTGTTTTCTTGCAAAGCATTGTCAGACATTGCAGCAGACTAGCCAGGACAGTGGTGGGGTCACCATGCCTGGAAGTGACCCAGAGACGTGTAGATGTGGCACTTGGGGACATGGGTTGGTGGTGTCTGTCCAGGTTCATTGCTGTTAGCAGCTGCACTGGATGGGCTTGATTTGAGCATGGAATATGCTTTGGAACAGAACCACACAATCCCAGACTGGTTTGGATGGAAGGGACCTTAAAACCCATCCAGTGCCACCCCTGCCATGGCAGGGACACCCCTCACTGTCCCAGGGTGCTCCAAGTCCCAGTGTCCAGCCTGGCCTTGGACACTTCCACAAACTCTCTGGACAAGGTGCAGCCAGAGGTGCTGTATTTCTGCATGGTCTGATTCTCTGGATGTGTTTTTTCCCTCTGCAGGCAAAAGAAGCTGGTGCTGATGACACCCTTGACATATCCAGGTGTGAGCTCTCAGAGGTATGTCCTCTACAACTTCCAGTCTCCACTCACAGCTCTGATTCTGTGGCTGCTTCTTGGTACCAACTGTCAGATTTACTCTCATGCCTGTGAACCTTGAGACAGAAATTGTTGCTGGTCCACCTTTTGCTTTATCTCCTGAGCTCTGGCTTTCAGTTGCAGGCTTCTTCCCCTGTTTCTTTTGTGGGAGTTTGCCTGTCCTGTCTCATGCTTCAACACCATTTCTATCCTGGGAATCCTTTAGAAGGGCAGAGTGGTCTCATACCCTTCACCAGTACCTGTTTGACCCTATTTTGGGACCTCATGGCTTAATTTTGCTGGTCCTGAGGGAATTGGTTTGCCAAAGGCTGAGCATTTCTAATCTTAGAGCTACACATTCTGCCACCCAGCCCTGGTTGTTTTTCTGTGTGAGTGAAAATCCCAGTCCTGCTTCAAGGATGGAAGTCTCACTCCCAGCTTGGATTCTTTTATGGCAGCCAGCTAAATGAGAACCAATCTGTCTGCTGGTGTGTGGGCAGGCAGTGACACAGTGCCAGGCACCCAGACACAGCTTTTCCTGCTGGCAGCCAGGCCAGCCTCAGGCAGAAACTCATTTCTGTCTCACTTTTAATTTTTATTCCTTGTCTCAAGCTTCTAAAGTGTTGATCCTGAATACAGGATGCCCTTGCCAAGCAAGGTGTGGAGATCTGACACCATCCTGGAGAGGAGAGCTGCCTGCTGTGCAGTGTGAAGTGCCTTTTCTGAGCCTTTGGGATGTTTTGTTCCAAGCTCAGGAGCCAACAGCAGGTTGTGTGTGTGTTTTCAGGCTGTGTGGGACAGCCTGGGTGTGGCAGAGGATCCACCCAGGCAGCTCCACTCCAGGCCACAGCTGATCTGAGATACCCAGCAGCTCCTTTTAGCTTGGACCATAAAACTCTGTCTTGCTGTTTCACTTCCATTGCTGTTTCAATAAATGAAGGGAGACATCAGTTTGGTTTTACAATTAACCATGGACAGGAGCCTGGCTGCTGCTGCAGGGAGGGTCACAGTGCCCAGCTGTGCCTGGCAGGGGCTGAACTGGCATCTCCTTTTTCTGCCTGCCCCTCTCCTGGCACATCAGGGACACTCTGTCCTGCCTGGTGCTCCCCTTCCTCTCTGAGCACACTGCAGTGTGGTCCTGAGGCTGCCAAATTACAGAATGCATTCCTGTGATGACTGAATTGAACCTTTGCCTGAACTCATCTGCACAATGAATATTAAATCACACAAGGCTTGAACTCCTGCCTCAGCCTCAGCCTGTTCTGTGACACTGTTGTGTCATGGAGAGCCACTGGGAGCTGTTTAAATGGAAACTCCCTGGGAAGTACTGGGCCAAAAGCAGAGGGCAGTGATTTTAAGCATCACTTTTATTTTCAGTCCAGTTGTTCACACTTTACAGGTGGACAGTGTAGAACTGCTTAAAAAAGAAGTCTGACATGATTATTTTTTAACTGTTTTTAGGTTCCTTATGGAGCCTTTGCAACTTGTAAAGTCTTGCAAAAAAAGGTAATGTTGTAATTATTAAATTGTTAATTTGTGTATTTATAATATATATTTATGATCTATATTGATTATATATATGTATATTATACATATAATGAGATTATAAATATATTTATATTATGTATATTAATATAATTATAAATAAATTGTTAAATAATTCTATTAACATGTTTAACTGTTATTGTTGTGTTTGAAATGACTGTGTGTGGTTGTTTTGTGGTGGAATTTTATGATGAAATTCCAGAAGGAATTTGCCTGTAAGGAATTTGTCCACCTGTGTGACTCTATGTAGAGAGCAGTTTGAGTCAGATCCATCCTGTCTGTGTTTTTTAAAGTTAACTTCTGCCAGGGAAGATGAGGTGGTTGTTCCTGTCTTAGCCCATCTAAGGGTATTTCTCATGTGAGGAACTGGGCTCTGGGTTAGATCTCATGTAAAATGTTTGATCTCTGACAATCCCTTTCCTACTTTAATGTTTTATATGATAGTGAATAAGGTATTGAGCTCTTATACAGCCTCCCCAGTTCAATCTCAACAAAAGTGCTTGTTCTGGTGTCCCTTGTGTTTATGTGTCAATGGTTTTTTTCCTCCCCAGGTGCTGATTATTCATACAAATAATCTGACATCTTTAGTTCCAAAGTCCTGCAGCCTCCTGAGTCTCACAACTGTGAAGGTAACTGTGATTCTTAACAGTTCAACTGCAGCCCCTTTTCCTTGGTTTGAGCTGCATTAAAACACAGCAGGCCAAGTAAATCCCTTCTGGCTGACTGGCTTTGCCAGGAATCAGTGCCCAGGAGTGACACCTGCCTTTTCTGGGCCCCCCTCCCAGTCTGACAGCAGTCACTGAGTGGTTTGTGTAACATCACCATCAGTCCCACGACTCATTTATCCCCTTCAGAGTCCCCCAGTTTCCCCCTCACTGGTGGGGTGGTCAGGCAGAGCTGGGTGTGTTAGGGGGTACATCCATTTCTCCCCTGCCAAAAATTAAATTGAAAAAAAAATTTAAAAAATTAAAATTTAAAACATTTAAAATTAAAATCAAAATTAAATCATGAGGTGACCACTGGAATGGGAAGGGAGCTGGGGATGGGTGTGACAGGGCTGTGGCACCGTCCTGCTGGGATTCCCCAAGAGGCAGAATCATCTCAGCAGCTCCACATGGAGGGAGGGAGGTCTCAGGTCTAGTCCTACCCTCTCCCTGCACTGCTGTTGGAGCAGTTCAGCTTCCAAAGAGCAGTTCAGCCCACTGTTCCTGCAGAAATTCCAAGGTTCCAAGGGGATGATTTATCCAGTTG
The DNA here is from genome assembly GCA_024734555.1 of Trochalopteron elliotii. Lineage (NCBI taxonomy): Eukaryota > Metazoa > Chordata > Aves > Passeriformes > Leiothrichidae > Trochalopteron > Trochalopteron elliotii. The sequence continues at coordinate 1,022,404 of JANPWX010000641.1, forward strand.
GCTCCTCCAGTTTTGTGGGACAGCTCCCCCTCAGTATCACTGCTCTCCCTTGTCTCTTGTTTGTTACTGATGCATGAATTTCCAAAAGACCTCCAAGAATTAAATACCCATGTCTCCTGGAAAACTTGAGCTGCTTTTCAAAGTGCCATTGGAAGCAAAGGAATTTTCATTGTGAGATAATTAATGACTTTTGTTCCCAACCTTGTTTGGTGACATCTGCTTTTCCAGGTTCTGGATCTGCATGACAACCAGCTGGCATCACTTCCTGCTGATATTGGTCAGCTGACAGCTCTGCAGGTAAAAGATTTGCAGCTGCATCCCAGGTGTCTGTACAGGGCATGTTTGGGGACAGCAGGGATAGGGGGGTTACTGCTGTCTGGTTTATAATTAATCACAACTTTTGTTGTGATTAATTGTAAATGATGGTCTCATTTTGTCAGATCTATCACATCACCCTGACTGTTGCTGTTGAACTGGCTGGTTAGAGGGAGAGCAGGAAAAAAGGAGGAAAGGAGTGGGAGAAGAGCAGGAAAAGCCAGGCTGGGTTATGTTCTCCCAGCTTGGTGCAGCCCAAGTGGCTCCCATGGCCAAGCAGAGTCCTGTTGATCTCCCCAAACATTCAGGTTTTGCTGTTCTCCCTGGTGTGGCTACAGTGAGAGCCCAGAACAGTGTGTAAGGGCACACTCAGGGCCCCTCTGCTCAGGGGGTAGCTTTAGATTCAGCCTGTGGGAGCTGAGTGCCCTGGACACTCCAATTCCCAGTTCTCCATCTGGATCCAGCAGCAGATGATGGTGGTGAGCAGAGTTCCTCACTGCCCCTGGTAGCTTGGCATGCCCTTTATCCAGGTGGAAAATACATTTTTTTAACCCTGAAAGTGTTACCTACAACCAATTTCAAGTTGTACTTCTGGGCCTGAAAGTCCCAGCAGCACAGATGTGTAGAGGACACGAGACTTGGATGAATATTTTGAATATCTTTTCTGTTAATACCATAGGTCCTAAACCTTGAAAGGAATCTTTTAAAAAGCCTTCCACAATCTATAGGAGATCTTGCCCAGCTCCAGGTCCTCAATGTGAAAGGTATGGAATGGGATTGCTCTGGGCAAAGCACATTTATTATCTGGTCATGTTGAGCTGCATTAGCAATTATTCCTTTCAACCAATGCACCATATGGTTTACACTCTGAATGCTGAGGAACAACACAAGGAAGGTTTAAATTTGAATGGTTGCAAGGCAGGAGAAATGACCTAAGCAGAAAATGTGTCAGCCTCAAGCCCTCCAGTAAAGCAAGCAGAGCACTCAGCCAGATAAACCAAACTGCAGTTGGGTCCCCCAACCCTCAGAGCTGGCTCCTGTGAGCCTGTGTGTCCCCACCAGGTTTGCACAGCCTGAGCACAGAGGTCACGCCTCTTTTCCAGACTCCTGGGCATCTTCCAGCCATGCAGTGCCATAAATCTGGGAGAAAAAGGAGATTTAGTTAGGTGGTAAAACAGGGAAGGCAATGGAGGGTGAGGAACTTGGAAGGGCAGCTCAGGTCATTGCCTGTCTGTCTGCAGCTCCTGGGCTCTGAGCCCAGGGTGTGCAATCTCACACTCAGTCCCCTTCCTCCCATCCCTGGGACTTAGACCAAGGGAAGAACGTGCCATGTCACAAATATTCTCCTGCTAAAGAGCACAGATCCACCCTGCAGCAGTGTCCTCAGCTGAGAGGGAGATTTGGATCCCAAATTGCCCTTGGTGGGCAGTGACAGCCTTGGAGTCCCTGTGTGACGTGGGACAGCCCCGTCCCTGTGGCAATGAGCCATATGTGTGCTTATGGATTGGTGCTGGAGCAGATGAGGTTGCTGGCTCCTGTTTTGGGAAGGTTCCATGGTTCTAACTGGCTTTTCTATCCCTGTAGGGAACAGGCTGAGGGAGCTGCCCGGGAGCGTGAGCGGCCTGCGGAGCCTGCGGGCTCTGGATGTCAGTGGGAATGTGCTGCAGGAGCTGCCACGGGGGCTGGCCCACATCCACACCCTGCAGGTACCAGCCCTGGGGCCAGCCCTTCCCAGCCTGCTGCCCTCAGCTGGGAATAAATCCAGCCCATGAGGGGAATGTTTGGGGTCTGGGCAGGATGTGCTGCAGGGGATCGTAACAGGGCTGTTCACACTGTCCAAAATAACTTTTGTGTACCTGCTCTGGTCTTTTCTGATAATTTTTACCATTTAATCTGATCATTTTGCCATTTAATTCTGGTCATTTTGTCATTTAATCATGATAAAAGCAATCCCCAAAGAGTGAACCCCTGGATTTTCGCTGCCAGGTCTGTCTCTCAGAGCACAAATCGTGCCTCTGTCACCCTGGCAGATCTCCAGCTTGTTGTCAGCTTCCATGGGTTTATGGCTCTCTGAAGTGCACATTCAGAATGGGAAAAGCAGCAAGATTTTTATGGATATGTTGCCTTGTGGCTGCCAAACCTGTCAGTACTAAATGGTGCAAGTGTGAGGCAACAGGGCTGGCTCAGACACCAGCAGGAGGGTGTGAATGAATGCTCTCCTGTCTCACACACATTTTGCTTCACTCCTTATGAGGACAGCCTGAGTTGAGGCATCTGTGCCTGGTAAAGTGGTTCCTTTCTAGGCTGTCCTGCTATGCCTTTCCCTACAAAAGGCAGTATTAGGTCCTTTTGGTGGCCACAGTGGGACAAAATGCCTCATTCTTTATGTGACTCCTCTCCATGCCCTTGTATCACCCCCACTTCCATGCTGAAGGGCTCCAGCTCCCTGACATGGAGGAGGGAATGTCTGTAGCTGATAAGTGCTCTGACCTCTGGTACCTAAACATGAACTGCCAGTGCCTGCATGAGGGGAATGAGTGGCCAGCTCAGAAAACTCCAGATGAGAGACAGTGGAGTCACCTCTGGAAGATGCCAGACACCCAGCAGGGATTCAGTACAGCCTCACGTTTATGGCAGGATTTAGGGTAACATTAGGGAAGATTTTGGGGAGCTGCAAGGAGAACTGCAGCTGGGCTCAGAATAACCTGGAGCTCTGTGTGTTCTCTTTTGGAGACGCTGACCCTGGATGCCTCTGCCATGACCTACCCATCCCCTGACATCTGCACTGAGGGGACAGAGGCCATCCAGCAGTTCCTCTGCAAGGGTAAGCCAGGGGCACCTGGGCTGTGTGATGGCATTTCTGAGGGACAGACACTGTGGGGGCTCTGCTCAGGGTGGTTGCTGGTGCCCTGCACACCTGGTTACCTGTCTGTTGTTGTCCTTCCCTGAGCCCTGCCACACTGAAATGTAGTTTTAAAAGCCAGAGTGGCTGGGTCAGGCTGTCTCAGTGAGCCATTAGAAGTCAGTGCATGGTTATTTGGATGTGAGAGGATTAGGCATTGTCCAGCTGTCACAGCCTTGGGACAAGGAGAGAGACTCAGGAGCCACTCAGGGTCCCTGCTGCCCTCCTTTTCTCTGAGGAAGGACCTGAGCTCTGCAGGTTGTTTATCAGAATGAAGAAAACAGATGGAAAACTCAAATGGCAAAGGAAATGTACTGTAAGTTTGTAGACACTGTGTTTAGTACAGATGGGGAGGTTTTATGCAGGGGAAGTGCCTTGCAAGGCACAGTCAGAGCTTATTTGGGTCTGGGCAGTGACATTTGCAGCCCTGCAGAAGTGACCAAGCCTGCACCCACGTGCAGGATGTGTTTCTGTGTGAGCACATCCTTGTCCTGGTGGGGTTGGAGTGGCACCACTTCCTCCCAGAGCTCTTGTCCATCCTGCCCCAGCTGGAGGAGCCCTGCCAGGCACTCCTTGGTGTGTGGGCAGAGGGAGCACAGCTGGAAGCAGTCCCACACACCAACCAGCTCTCAAGGAGGTCTTTGAGCCCCAAATGTTCTTATTTTGTATATTTGGTGCCTTCCAGAGTGTGGAATTGCATACTGCCCTCCCTCACAGCACCTGCTCCCCACGCTGGAGAGTGATGGAGGAGGAACCTCAGTGGATGGGGTGGACAGGACAGTGGAGAAGTACCTGGAGGAGGAGAGTGAGTGGCAGGTGAGGCTCCCCTGCACCAGAGGGGCTGGGATTTGTCTCTGTGCTCCACCAAAGCATCTCACAGCACCTGGCACATCATCCCTCATCACCTTCCTCTCCATGAGATGTGTCTTTTGGGATTGAGGGAGCAGCCAGGCACAGTGTGTGCATCTCCTTCCTGAGCTGGGGCTGGTGTCACCACACTGACCCCTGGAAGACACATCCCAAGGAACTGTCCAAGGAACACCCTTGAAAGCAATGATGCAGCCAAGGGACAGGGGTGACAGTGGGATATGGAGTGTGCAGTGGGTTTTTGGGGGAAGAGCAAACTCCAGAAGAACCCTGTGATTCCCAGCCCAGTGCTAGACATGGGAAAAGGGAGGTTGGGCCCATAACTGTGGTAACTGTGCTGATTCCTTTGCTCTTTGGCAAGTGCAGAGTCAATGCCCGTGTCCCTGGAGAGGCCTGAATGACTGGACTTTGGGCCTTTTTTCCTGTGCTTTTGGTTGATGTCTTCACTCAGTTAGGGGAGGATGTACTCTGGGTTAATAGTAGCTACAAAAAAGTCCTGGGAGTAAATGTCTGCTGATATTGCTTATTTTTTTCAGAACAAATTCTTGGATTATGAGAAGAGGAAGGTAAGGACCAACTCCTGCAACTGCTTTGTCTGCACCAAGGGTCTGCTGCTGGTTTTTGTTTTCCATCTTTTTATTTTGTTTCTCATTCCCCTCACCTGGCTGCACTTCTAGTTTGTTCTTTTTGTCTCCCTGGTCTCTGTCTCTTCCCCTATGCAAGGTTCACTTTGAAATAACCAGGAGCTCCTGCCATGCAGTTCCCTGGTGCCTTTGGCTCGAGCTGCTCAGAGCTGGCTGCTTCCTTCAGACAAGGGAGTCCTGTGCCCTGTGGAACTGAACCCAACCTGCATTTTGGGCTTCCCTCCACGTGCTTATATTGGCTGGCTTGGTATCAGCTGATGCCTAGGGGATTCAGCTTCATGACATGAAAGAGTTTGGAGACTGTTATGAAAAGAGCAGCAGCTTCTGCTTCCCAGTTTTTGCGTTCCTGAGGACAGAACATTCCCCTTCCCTAGACAAGCCTCCTGTTTGCCATTTGGCTTCCCTTCTTCTCTGCAAGGGACTACAGTGCCTTGCTTTACCTTTTTGCCAGAATATCTTCTTGCTGGAGAAGGAGGTTCCTGTGATTCATCTTTCTTGTTACTCCTCCCAGGAAAGGAAAGCTCAGGAGAAGCTGGAATTTGAGCGGCGCCTGAACGTGGGGCAGCGAGAACAGGCCCTGCTGGTGCAGCAGCTCAACAGCAACAAGGACGAGATCCTGCAGACAGTGAGAGAGGTGTGTGTGCTGGGCAGGGCCCTTCCAAGGCACCCACTGCCTTCCCCACACCCACCACCTTCTCCTGGTTTCCCCTGCTGTGGGCAGGAGCAGCAGAGGCTGGAGCAGGGCCTGTCGAGGCACCAGCGCTGTTTGGAGGAGGAGAGGCTGAAGCTGCTGCAGCAGCTGAAGGACACAGAGCAGGGCATTGCCAGCCGGATCCAGAAGCTGCTGGAGGACAACCAGAGGTGGGCTTCTGGGGAATCTTGCTCTGATTTTTTTTTTTTTGACATGTTGTTTAGAGTAGTTCATTTCGCCCCTGAGTATTTTGGACCTGGTCAGGATCGATGTCTGGAGGAGCTGCCTTAGCTCCTGGGCTGCCACAGACCCATTTAAAGCACATGGAATTTGCATCTTAAAAAAACTGTTTCATAGATGTGTGATGATGGAATTTCTTCCATAGCACTGCAAAATGCAAATTCCTCATGGAAGGTGCAAATTTGAAGTGTTAAGGTGCCCTTGCCTGTGCCTGCTGGGTCTCCATGTGAGCTGGTGCTGATGGGAGGTGCCCAGCCTGCTGAAAGCTGCTCTGCTGTGCAGGACAGCAAAGTTGTTTTCTCTCAGGCACATGGGAGGATGGTTGGGGTTGTCCTGTGCAGGGCCTGGAGTTGGATGATCCTTGTGGTTCCCTTCTGAGTCAGGATGTTCAGTGACTCTGTGATTCTGCCCTCTGGGGGACCAGAATGTTCTACTCAGCTTGATGAAAACCTTTTATCTTCCTTTTTTTAAGGCAAAAACGAAGTTCAGACATTTTGAAGTCCTTGGAGAATGAGAGGTGAGTCTCTTTGAAACAAACTTGTCTGGAAAAGGGGTAAGAAGCTGGGAAGAGGTCTGGGAGTTTCCTTTCAGAGTCACCAGTCTGAATCCACCCTAAGTCAGGCAAGGTTCATCTCATACCTGCAGCTGGCTCTGGTCACTGTGGGAGACCCTGGACTCAGTGTGCCTGGTCCTACCCAGTCTGGCACTCCCAGTGACAGGGTGATTTTACCTCTTTTTCATCTCTGAATGGTCCTAAATGATGAGTTTGGGAACAAAACTCTGTATTCCAATATCAAGGACCAACAGAGATCCTCCATTTGCTGGCAAGCAAGGCAGTTATGGAGGTGTTCCAGCAATGTATCCAGGCTGGGAGGAGTAGGTGGGAAGCAAATCTGACATTCAGCCAACACTCTGAGCTAACTGCCACCAAAAGTGATTGTCCCCAGCTCTGCCCTGCCTGTGAGCTGCCCCTTCCCTTCAGCCACCTCTGCTGTGGCCCAGTAAACTGGGTGAACCTCATCCAGTTGTTTGTCAGATTGTTCCCCAGCCACACCAGCTCCTGACCTGGTAAATGGTGGGGTGGATGTACTGGAACAAGGACAGGGGTGGTGGGGAGGGACCCAGGCTGCTGCTTGCAGTGGCACTGCTCACTTGGGCCAGCTGTGCAGGGCTGATCCATCCTCAGGAGAAAGGAAAGCCAAGGAAGGGTCTGCTACTGTTTGGGGAGAGCATGTGCATGTTGTGTTGATCTTCTGTCTGTCAGAAAAATCAACCTCCCTGTCTAAAACCACTGTCCCAGTGGTTTTGAGCAAATTTTGTGTTGTCTCCCATAAAACTGAGAGGTTCTTCACCAAAAAATCATGGAGGCTTTGGTGTCTCTGATAAGCCCAGGGTGAACCTCCCCAGCCTTGAGACTCTGAGCTGTGTGGGGAGAGGAAAAGGGCTCCTTTGGAGTGGCTGAATTGTTGTTTGTTGGCAGAATGAGGATGGAGCAGCTGATGGCAATAACCCAGGAGGAGACGGAGCAGCTGCGCAGGAGGGAAGTGGCCTGTGAGTCCAGACAGGTCTTTGGGGAGACGGGGTGAAGGATCTGGAGCACCAGGAGCAGCTGAGAGGGCTCAGCCTGGAGAATAAGAGGCTCTGGGGGTCTTTCTCACTCTCTACAACTCCCTGAAACGAGGGTGTATCCAAATGGGGGTCAGGCTCTGCTCCCAGAGAACAAGGGACAGGACAGAAGGAAACAGCCTCATGCTGTGCCAGGGAAGGCTTAGGTTGGATATTAGATTTTTTTTTTCCATAGAAAGGGTGATCAGGCATTGGCACAGACTGCCCAGGGCAGTGGTGGAGTCACCATCCCTGGAAGTGTAGAAAAAACTTGTGGATGTGACAGTCCAGGACATGGTTTAGTGGTGAACATGGTGGTGGTGATGGTTGGACTTGAAGATCTTAAAGGTCTTTTCCAACCTTAATGATTCTGTGATTCTATGAAAGACCTGATTCTTCTGGAGATGCCCTGGGTAGGTGGCAATCATGTGGGAGTTGCTCTGGAACACACATTCTGACACTCCCTGATGGGAGCAGCACTGCCCATGTGCCACAGCTGATCCAAGACTTCCACCTGCCTGTTCTCCATGAGGCACAAGCCAAACTCTCTGTTAATCTCTCAGGTTCATGTCTGGTGAGCAAGAATGCTGCTGGGGAGCCTGTTCTGCTCATGCTGACCATGAGCAGATGTATTTCTCCAGGGAAACAGAAGGTGGTGTCCCTGTAAGACTGGCAGAGCCCAACTCCCCTCTGCTCTGGGACAGGGACAGGAGCCAGGGAAGGGCTGGAGCTGGGACAGGGCAGGCTCAGGCTGCAGAGCAGGGAAAGGTTCTTCCCCCAGAGGGTGCTGGGCACTGCCCAGGCTCCCCAGGGAATGGGCATGGCCCCGAGGCTGCCAGAGCTCCAGGAGCCTTTGGACAGCACTGCCAGGGATGGCCAGGGTGGGATTGTTGGGGGCTCTGTGCAGGGACAGGCACTGGACTGGATGATCCTGGTGGGTCCCTTCCTACTTCCCAGGAGATTCTGTGATCTCAGGGCTGGCAGGCAGTGCCTGGGCTTCTCTGAGCACTGAAGAGGTGCAGGCACAGGCAGAGTGGAGGTTCCTCAGCTCTTTTCCCAATAAAGAGCCACAGTTCTCAGTGGATGGGTGTGCCCTGGCATCAGTGAAATGGGAAGAGCAAGAGCAATGGGAGAGGAGAGTTGGTTGCAGTGACTGCAGCAGCAGTGGTGGGTGAGTCCTGCTCTGCACACCCACACCAGGCAGGTTCTGATGTCCCATCTGATGTCCCCTGTGTCCCTTCTGTCTCCTGTGTCCCCAGCTGCCATGCAGCAGATGCTGGCTGAGACCTACAAGAACAAGCTCCTCCAGGTGACCTCGGAGTCTCGTCGGCAGGACCTCATCAGCCAGGCCTGCTCCAGGTGCTGGGGGAGTCTGGGGCTGCTGGGGCTGCTGTTAAATCCCTTCCTTTCAGCACTGTAATTCCCAGGAACTCCTGGAGCTGCTGGAATGCAGCAGGATAGCTGTAACAGCACAGGACAGTGCAAATTAAACTGTCAGACTCCCTTAAATGAACCACCTTCTAACGACCACAGTTTGCATGTTAATCCTACTTTGGGGGAACTGTCACTTTTTGCCTTGTTTATTTTGCCTTATACATTCTGTTAAATATGGAGGATTGAGTTAGACCAGTTGTATTCCTGTTTTTTGAGGCACTTCAGTGCCAAACTGTTGCCCAGAGCTCCTGCCCTCACCTCCCAGGCTGCCTCAAGGATGCTGTGAGTGCATAAGTAGTACATGAGTGTTGCTGCACGTACCAAGAGCATCCTGGCTCACTGTTTATGACAAGAGGAGAAATTTCAATCTGGCAACGTCTGGCACTGACCAAAAACAGCCTTGTGAGCCTGTGACAACAGGTCCACAGGTGACACAGGAGCCTGTGGTGCAGGTTTGGTTTGGCTGTAGGGAAGGAGGTGTTAAATTTGTGGCCTTCAGCTGTGCAGTGCCACAGCTCTTCCCCCTGCAGTGAGTCAGTAAGAAATTCCTCCTGCATTCCCCATTGTTGTTTTTCCTCTGGTTTGCCTCAAGAGTCCCAGGCCTGGCATTAACTTCATGGCACATCCATTTCCTTGCAGCCTAGCTGAGATGGATCAGAAGTTCCAGCAAATCCTGGCTTGGCAGCAGCTGGATCAGAACAAAGCTGTCAGTGAGATCTTGCAGCAGGTGGGAAAAGGAGCAAACTGCTCATGGGGGATTGAGGGAGAGCAGGATCCAGAGTGAGTCACAGGAGCACCAGGGGCTGGGCTGTGTGTAGAAGTGATTTTATTTAACACTACATGCTAAACTTTGAGATCATCTGCTATTTGGACAAATTAACTTGGGTGGTTGAAAAAATTTATTTTTTATCTAGACAGCAAATTTTCAGAAAGGACAGATCATGGGAAGCAAAACTGACATGATGATTACGAGGGGATTTTGAGACAGAGGTCCTGTCTTTTGGCAGGTTTCCTGGGGGACTTGGGACAAGCATTTTCAGAGTTTGTTCTCAGAAGTGCTGGGCAGCTGTGCCCTGCAGCACAGCCTGGCTACTCAGTGCTGCTGAAAAGGAGAGCTGGGGTCACACACAGCATTCCAGAGAAATGTTTGGAGAACATTAATATTTCCCTGTGTGTCCCCAGGGTGGGCTTTACCTGTTGGGCTCTCAGCTGTGTTTCAGGACACTGTTGCTCAGAGCAAGCACCACTCTGGGGCTTGTACCTGAGTCCCTGCAAAGCAGCAGCTTCTGAGCCCATCAGCAGCTGCACCAACCACCTCACTAAGCAGGATTTTGGCTGTCCCTTAGATTGAGATGCAGAAAACTGCCTTTGAAGCTCTCCAGGTGAAGAAGGATCTTATGCACAGGCAGATCAGGAACCAGGTGAGTCAGCAAGTGAGGAAAGAGCCACCAGCTCCTCAGCTCATCCTGCTGCTTGAGGAGACCCCAGGAGGAAGAACCAAGGGCTGTGAGCACAGAGCAGGGTGTGAGCACATGGAGAGCTCTGGAACAGAGTTGGGCAGTGTTGGTTACACCCAGCTCTGAGGGAGGGACTGTCAAAGCAAGTTTTAATTCCTGGAGGTGGTGGCATTGCCATTCCTTAGTCACCTCAGCACTGGAGGACAGACCTGCACTGGCTCCAGGCTGATCTGCAGTTGCACCTCTGGTTTCCTTCAGGCTGTGTACTTGGCAGGGCTGCTGCTTCCACATGAGTCCCCTGCATCTCCATCCAGCACATCAGAGCTGCACCTTCAGCCATAACTTCATCTTTTCTTTCCCATTCTCAGCCTGCCTCTCTCAGCTCCATTCCAC